>CABFVX010005349.1:0-25621 GCA_902151425.1 Timema shepardi
TAGTTTATTATTTGAAAAGATCACCATATTATCTGGTACAAGGGACTGGGAGGCTAGAGTTCTAATCCCATTTGGTACTAATAAAAGTGTTGTGTTTAAATGTATATTCCTTTCCTAATCATCGTTTACACAAACTGATTGTACTACCTCTAATGTTATTTATCCTCATCCTTATCACTTAGTGTAAATATGTGAGTGTGTGTCCCAGTTGAAACCAACATGTGGTGTATAAACTATCCCATGAAATATATTGTACGGTCAATCACACGGAAATATCCGCTCCTTTGTCCAATCGGCAATCATAGAGAGATTTATTTAAAATTTGTAAGATATTCTAAACAATATTAATGGAAATTGTCTTATAAATTGATTAATAAAACATGAACGAAATAATATAGGCCTATATTGTCAAAAAATTAGAAAAAACTGTTAAATATGCTTTCACAAAAGATAAAATAATCAATTCACGTTTTTCCAGACCTCAATTAGAAAGGGAAACAAAATTGTTCCTTCAGAAATTATTACTTTTATAAAATTCATTTCAATTAAGGGTTTTGTTTATTTTTAATCGTGAAATAACTTGCAATGGTAAGTTATTCTTATCGTAAAGAGTTATGGGGATATGATCAATATATAAGACATTTGTTTGTGAAAAGTTGGCCTACCCACAAAGTCATTTTAACAGAAAATGAAGCCACATAATTCCAAAAATATATATAAATAATATTGTAAGCTGTTTTTATACTGGTAGTAGAGAAAGTATGGTGATCGTAAAAAAAAAAATCGAACTCGAGATTTTGATGAATCTCGACGTTTCATGACTCCCTGAATCTTAAAAAGTTGTTTTTGAATTTCCGTCTGTCTGTCTTTACCTCCAACTAGAGCCTAAACTATTTTAACGATTGAGCTAAAACTTGATATCTAGGGTTCTCATAGGGTTTCCCCGAAGGTTTTATGGAATTGGATATCTACCCCTAAAATTAAGGGTGGTTTACTGAAAGGCAAAAAGAGAAAGTCAATTTTCTCAAAATCGGCTCTAACGATTTTGTTTAAATTTCATGTATAAACATTAATAATATTCCAAACAAAATGGCTACTCTCAATATTTCGACAAAATGGTTTTAAGGGTTCCGGTCTGATGCGTAAATTAACATTTTTTATAATATCTCCGAAACCATTTGAGATATGAAATTACTCAGCATTACAAATATGTATATTTATTTATAATACAAATATTTTATTCGAAAAATATTTTTTATAAAATCAATAACTTTCAATCTATACGCAATTTTATATATATATATTTTAGATTTTTGGACATTAAAGTTTAAGTATTGTGACCGTAAAAAAATCTAACCTTAAATGTTGATGGATGTCGACGTCTCATGACCCCCCGAACCCTAAAAAATAGTATTGTCAATGCCGTCTGTCTGTGTGTCTATTAAAACTTAAAATTAAGAGTAGTTTTATAAGGGTCAAAAAGAGAAAAAATAGGGTTTCTCAAAATCTGCTCAAACGATTTTAATTAAAATTCGTATCCAGGCATTGATTAAGATTATAAATAAACTGGATATTTTCATTTGCCCGTGAAAATGAATTTTAGGGTACTTTACAGAAGCGTTAATTTTCGTATCTCCACAAATATTTGAGATACTAAACAACTTATCATTGCAAAATTGTAGGACTATTAGAGATAAAAAACTTTTATTTGACATATATTTTTATAAAAGCAACAGTTTCTGAGATATTTGCAAATATATCAATACAATTTTGTGAGCTATAGTTGTAAAAATATACTACTTAGTTCTTAACGCAATAATTCTCCCAAGCCATAGAGTAATTAAATATAAGTATCGAAAAAAAAAGTATGTTATTTTTCCTTAAACCTATTAGGAGAAATGTTTGTACAGCAATGATCTATCTCTATTTTAGACTCAATAGTCAATATTTACATTTTTATTGGTCAAAATGTATAAATGAATAATTAAATATCAATGCGATGACTTGAAGATGTGCAACACCTAAAAAAATGTTAAAATTTTAACCGGAAATTGAAATTTTAATACGAAGCGTTGACCCTTGTGGACGCAATATTAATCTTTTTTTATTGGTCCAAACATACAAATGAGGACATTAATTCTTAAAAAATAAAAATATACGATTTAAAACAGAAATTATGATGAATCTTGACGGCAAGCTTGCCTTCTTACATTATTCCGTTCAGAAATCTTACGAGTTTATAGAAAGAAAGAGAATGTATGTTGGGTGCGCCGTAATATTTATTTTTTACATCACAGACGATGCTTATTCATAATTAAATTCTTTTAATGATCTCCTCGTTGTTTAAATGAGTTTTTACAAGTCATTTATTGTCATATTCTGCCCTTTTGGAATTTTCATTATATCATGATCTTTGTTTGCTTAGTCTTTGAGTATTTTATCAATTTATGTTGAATAAGAATATAAGCTTCAAATTAACTTGGTAAACTCATTACTCCCATGGTTGGGAAATCCTTATTTATGTTAGAAATTTGCAAACAAGCTGGAGAGGGTTGTATTGGCAGGGGGGAGCTATTTTTTCTGAAGCAGGTATGTGAAAATAATTGCTTGTACTTAGCAGAATGCAGACTTTAGAATGACCAATACAGCGATATTATTTAATTTCAATTTGTATGTTTCAAGTTTGATTCAGCCGTTAACATTAATTAAGAGTTTTCTTAATGTTTTTGGGTAATTTTATAAGTTTGAAGAGTAATTATAGAATATTTAGTTTAATTGTATAATCATTATTATTATTAGCACCGCGTCTTACTACCATTCGGGTTGTACGCACTTACGATAACGTGTAATGGTAGGCTGACTGTGAGATGAAATGATGGACCTACAGTTTAACGTGGAATCCGAACCACGGTGGGAGGCCTGGCATTCCCCACATTCACAAGATGTCTTGTCAGAGGTGAAGGAGTCTTGTCAGAGGTGAAGGAAGGGTTTGGTAATCAGATAAATCTTTGCCGGGACCGAGGATTGAACCCCGGCCACCAGCATAGAAATCTGACACCTTACCTCTAGACCGCCAGGTCACCCAATTGTATAATCAATTTTTTGATATTTCTATAGCCTCAAAATCCAGGTTGTGATAGAGATTATTTGAAATATATAGAGACATTATTTATTTAAAAGTATACAGCAATATACAGAATAATAATCTAATAGAGACCTACAATTTGTGTATTTAAATGCCAAGCGTATTCACAATGAGACTGCATGTAAAACCTGTTGGGAACTATTAACAGCGTATGTAATACATTTACCAATGCCCAGAGAGAAGTTTAGGAACAATAAAATGTTTCACTACTCTTGCATTTCATCACAATGTAGAGGTATAAAATATATAAATGCATCACAAAGCCATTTTCTCCACTGCTGAAATTAACTCTTTTTTTATCTAGAGTAGAGGGACGTTTTAAAACAGTTTTACTCCTCTTTGATGGTTCCTATTTATTTCAACTTAAGTTTCTTCTTTTCATTTTTTTATTTCTTGATTAAATAAAACTATCACTCACTGTAACACTATGTTTTTTATTGCCTGACATCTTGTTCATTTTAAAACTTACAAATGCCAAAGATACACTTTTTACAAATAAAAAAATAATGAGTTGAATTATAATAGCTATAATTTACAGTGGTGGTAGCCCATACCACTTTTAAAAATGGCTGACTTTGCCAAATTCCCCAAGCTATATTCCCATAACCAATAATATTTTTTCAATAGACATACAAATATATTTTATTGTTTCTGTAACAAATTTTTTCTGTACAAAACTATTGCAGATATTTTCCATCTTAGTTTATGTTGATGTTGGATCTAAAAATAATAGCTTAATTTGTTTGTGTCTGATTTAATATATATTTTAACTATGGTTAGGGAAAAAATAATTCAAAGTATAAGGAAGAGTAGGGTACTAAAATGTTTGTAGAGATTATTGAAACTACAGAGAAAATATCTCTGTACATTGATAGATAAAATATTATAAAGCTACTTTTTAAATATGTAATTCCTGATATCTCTCTCACTCGCCAGTGTAGCTTGGGAATCAACTGATAATACATGACTATCTTATCTGTTGTATTCTTGTTTAAATGAAATAATAGCTTCTCGATTATTAAAAAATATTTATATATATTTAATTCAGTATTAAAAACAAATAATATTATTCATTCCAAATTGATTTATTTAATTTATATTCATAAATATATGCTATTAAAGAGTTATTCATCATAAGATAATACACAAATTAGAATTTATTTTAAAAGTTTATTCTACATACAGCAACTGTTAAAAATAAATTTTACCTGACACCACACATACTTTCTCGCTCATAAATATAGATTATACCTATAACTCACAAGATATGTAAAACTTAATAATAAACATTGCTATAGTCTCTTAGTAGGAACAAAATAACATTGAATTTCACCAAAGATCAATCATGAATTAAGAGAAATTGTTACAGAAAAAAGATGATCTGTTCAATTAATTTCCTTAAAAACGCTTATGAAAAGACAGACTTTGCCTATTACTTAATAAATATTAATTTTATAATATATAGTTTCAAAAGAAAAGTCTCATATATTATATAGTGCTACCACTATGATTTTATAAGGATTTTAGCGTTTCTTAATTGGAAATTATAATAATAATAATTTAGCACCACGTCTTACTACCCGTTCGGGTTATACGCTTTAAGTACTAACTACGCTAATAGATTAGGATTTGGGAAGGTTGAATTAGAGGAAGTGAACCCGCATTTGCGTGGAGGGAGAGTGGAAAACCATTTAGGATAAAACACCCCCAGTTCACCCGACCGAGATTCGAACCTCGATCTCCCAGTCCTCATAAGTAGAGCTCAACACGACAAGCGCGTTAGCCAACTACGCCACCGAGGTGGGTTAATTGGAAATTATTGATTTTGTGAAACACCCTCAAACTCTTTTTAATAGAATTATGAGATGGGCCATTTTGTTTGCAATGCTGAACAATGCCTAGGTATGAATTTTAACTAAAAGAATTAGAGCTTGTTTTATGAAAATGTGTATATTTATTTTCTCTTAATCCTTAATTTTAGTGTTTGGTAGATAATTACGAAAAGAAGATCTGAGTAACTTATGAAAACCTTAAATATCAAGTTTTATCTTGATCGGTAAAACTATTTCTGCTCTAGTCTCAATAACAAACAAAAACGGCATTGCAAAATATAATTGGACCCAGGTGGGGCCAGGGGATAGGGTTCATGAAACTTTGATGTAAAAATATGGTCTTTTGACGTTCAAAATACTTTCTCTCTCTGAAAGTTTTCGTGAAAGTAGATATCATGTTTTTTGGATATAAATTAATATTAGGTTAATACAGAACTTCTAGCTGTTTTTAAATATTATAAAATAAAGTTGTAATAAAATAGTTCATATATCTATGGTAGGTAATTTAACAATAACAAACCACACTCAAGTCAGGAGTTATTTGAATAAAGACGTTAAAGTGAAGATACAAAATATTTACACACTATTTCAAGTTCCCCATTTTTGATTAATTAAGTACCGAACAAATACACTTTCTCACTAACGAGCACCACGTGTTGTTCTGTCTTCTTGTTTATTTAAAAGTCAGTCTTCAAGTTTCCATTCATTTTTCATTTGTAGAAACAAATAACGAGTAAAATTGATTATGAACGGCCGTAATATATTTTTGGTGGCAGTTGTCATCTGGCGGACTCTTACTATCGATTTGATGGCGTTAAAAGTGTCTCTTTTCCGTCTCATTAGGGCAGTAACACACTTCCGGTTCTCATCGCCATAGCTGAGAGGTAAGGGGTGGCAAATAACTACAGGCTTAACGAAGTTATTTGCCTGCTGGATTATTTAAAGTATTCTTTACAAAACTGATTACATCTTAACTTGACGTGTCCAAGCATAATCAAACTTTGGAAATCGAATGTACTAAATAGAACCTTGCAAGTCCTCTTGTTTATCTACTGAAAAGACTTCTCTTCTTCTGACGAGTAAAAACACTCAGTCCAATACTTATTTCTCGACAGCATCTAATTGCATTGACATTTTATAGTTTCCTCTTCTAGATAGACATAAATTTCAACACACATTTTTAGTCTAAATTATTGAAAAAAAATGTCTAATGGTCATTTTCATAACCACCTTCTTCGATAACCCTCAGGTGTCCAAATTAATAAAAACAAAAATAACTGTTTACTTGTTACGATAAATAACACATATGGAGCAAAGCCAATTTACTGCTGAGGTTTTTCGGGATCGCACCGACACTTTTACTGCTCAACAACACTTTTAATGCTCAGCGACACTTTTACTGCTCTAAGACATTTTCCTTTTCAGCGATACTCTTAGTACTCGACGACACTCTTACTGCTCAACGACACTCTTACTGCTCAACGACACTTTTACTGCTCAACGGCACTTAAACTGTTCAACAATAATCCTAGTACCCAAAGATATGTTAACTGTTCAACGACCCCTTTAATGAACAGCGACACTTTTACTGCTCAGCGACTCTCTTACAACTCAAAATTCTACAGTTAAGAAAATCACGATTATTCAAGGTTAACGGGGAAAAGGCAGCCTTGGGAAGTCAAGAGCTCGGGAAATACTAAAAACAAGGTTTTATTTTCGTGTTTCAAACAAACTTATTTCCTTTTTTTCACACTCATTTTTATAAACTTTTAAAAAAAATACACTAAATTTGAAAGCACTGATCACACAAAAATTGATAACAAAATCATAAGCTAAAATCATCCACAAAGAACAAATGTGGATCTCAGGGGCAAGCAAAAGATTTAGACAATCATTTTTAAGGCACCACAGTGCAGTGGCTAAGATGAGTCATCCGATGATTCAATCTGCAACTCACACCAAAGGGTGAGACAGTTTAATGAGGATCGTTTCTTAATCCACGATTTCCCCATCATCGGGGGTCTAGTTTATTGAGAGAGTGGCCATGCATCTATAAAAGCAGGTACTAGTCCTTAGGCCATGAGTCTACCAGAGCAGGTATTAGTCCTTATACCATGCGTCTACCAAAGTAGGTATTAGTCCTTAAACCATGCGTATACCAGAGCAGGTATTAGTCTTTAAACCATGCGTCTACCAGAGCAGGTATTAGTCTTTAAAACATGCGTCTACCAGAGCAGGTACTAGTCCTTATAGCATGCGTCTACCAGAGCAGGTACTAGTCCTTATAGCATGCGTCTACCAGAGCAGGTACTAGTCCTTATACCATGCGTCTACCAAAGTAGGTATTAGTCCTTAAACCATGCGTCTACCAGAGCAGGTATTAGTCTTTAAAACATGCGTCTACCAGAGCAGGTACTAGTCATTATAGCATGCGTCTACCAGAGCAGGTACTAGTCCTTATAGCATGCGTCTACCAGAGCAGGTACTAGTCCTTATAGCATGCGTCTACCAGAGCAGGTACTAGTCCTTATACCATGCGTCTACCAAAGTAGGTATTAGTCCTTAAACCATGCGTATACCAGAGCAGATATTAGTCTTTAAACCATGCGTCTACCAGAGCAGGTATTAGTCTTTAAAACATGCGTCTATCAGAGCAGGTACTAGTCCTTATAGCATGCGTCTACCAGAGCAGGTACTAGTCCGTATAGCATGCGTCTACCAGAGAAGGTACTAGTCCTTATAGCATGCGTCTACCAGAGAAGGTACTAGTCCTTAGGCCATGCGTCTACCAGAGCAGGTACTAGTCCTTAGGCCATGCGTCTACCAGAGCAGGTACTAGTCCTTAGGCCATGAGTCTACCAGAGCAGGTATTAGTCCTTATACCATGCATCCACCAAAGTAGGTTTGAGTACTATTCATAGATATAAATATTATAGTTATTGGTCTGAAATGTAATCAAGACAGAAGATAGTGGAGAGCCTTCATAATGTTACCTACCCTGTAATAATAACCTGAAATTGTTAGGGAAGCAAAATTTATGTAATAGATGCCAGGAAATGATGTGAATGGAGGAAACTACAATAAAGTTCAAGGTATTGACTGTCAAACCCAACGGGACGATACCATTGGGAAGACCAAGACGCAGATGGGAGGATAGCGTTAGAATGGACGTGAAAGAGATAGGGTGTAATGAGGTGGACTGGATAGAACTAGCTCAAGATAAGGATAGGGTGTAATGAGGTTGACAGGATGGAATTAGCTCAAGATCGGGATAGGGTTTAATGAGGTGGACTGGATAGAACTAGCTCCAGATAGGGATAGCGTGTAGTGAGGTGTACTCAATAAAACTAGCTTAAGATAGGTATAGGGTGTAATGAGGTTGACAGGATGGAATTAGCTCAAGATCGGGATAGGGTTTAATGAGGTGGACTGGATAGAACTAGCTCCAGATAGGGATAGCGTGTAGTGATGTGTACTCAATAAAACTAGCTTAAGATAGGTATAGGGTGTAATGAGGTTGACAGGATGGAATTAGCTCAAGATAGGGATAGGGTTTAATGAGGTGGACTGGATAGAACTAGCTCCAGATAGGGATAGCGTGTAGTGAGATGGACTCAATAAAACTAGCTTAAGATAGGTATAGGGTGTAATGAGGTGGACTGGATATAACTAGCTCAAGATAGGAATTTGTGGTGTACTTTTGTAAAAGTAGCAATGAAATTTACGGTT
This sequence comes from Timema shepardi, assembly GCA_902151425.1. Classification (NCBI taxonomy): domain Eukaryota; kingdom Metazoa; phylum Arthropoda; class Insecta; order Phasmatodea; family Timematidae; genus Timema; species Timema shepardi. The sequence continues at coordinate 8,707 of CABFVX010005349.1, forward strand.
CTTAATGCTTTAGAGAAAGTAATTAGAAATTATGCAAACAATAAAAATGAACCAATTTCTGTAAGTGAATACTTCTTATGCGGACTCTATTAGAACTTATTAAAACCCACATATGTGGACACGCCAACAAAGTTGTCAGTCAACCTTGTCAATTATGTTTGGCCTGTGAACAAGAATTACGGGCTAAAACCCCGACCAAATACTGAGGATATTTATTTCCAGAATAAATTAACACTCTCTCTCCGTTTAAATGCATGTACATTTTAAAATTATTATTATTAGCGCTGTGTCTTACTACCTGTTTGGTTAGTACGCCTACATTTTCAAAATATAGTACCTCCCTCTAAACTAATCAATCAGTGAAGTTATATGCTAAATCTTCTTATAGGTGGTAAAAAGTGGTGTGTACACTTACACGTTATGTTTTAAAGCCAGTGTGTGTAGGTGCTAAGTGAGAACAGTATTTGAGATATGGATATGCTACTTGGACCACTCTTGCTCCGTCACGTGTTAAGGTACACAGGGCTATCGCGCAGCCTTTGTTGTTTAACACTTGTGATTGATTGAGCCAAGGTACAGGCGTTTAACCTTAAAGTAAAAAAAATCTGAAAGTTTACACTTGACAACATTTTTATTATTAATATTTTTACTCTTATAATCTCGGACATTTTATAAATTGCTTTACAGTTAAATTTTTATTTATTAATATTAAGCCTCACACAAGATGGTGAGTTATTTTATGTATATTCTGTAAATAAATTTGTACTTGAGCTATGATCAACAATATGCCTAAATTATTATTATTTTTAGCAACATGCCTTACTATCCGTTTGGGTAATGCGCTTAGGTACTAATCCACTTACGCTAATGGGTAAGATATTGGGAAGGTTGAATCTAAAGGAAGTAAACCCGCATTTGCGTGTAAGGATAGTGTAAAATCATTAATGAACACACAACCCCGCCCCCCCAATTCACCCTACAGAGCTTCTAACCTCGATTTCCCAGTCATCGGCAGTCTAGCTAAACAGTAGACTAGCGAGCTAGTTAACTACGCCACTGAGTTGGGTTAGTATGCCTAGATAATCACCAAGTTTTTACTAATAAATATTCGATTATGTTCCCACAAGGCCATTGTTTTGAAGCAAATTTTGAGAATAGATTATGTAGCTGACAAGACTAAAATTGTTTAATAAAATGGTTATTGTAGACTGTAAAGTATGATTTTCATAATTATATGTTTGTAAGTTACTGGATCTAATCACGCGTATTTATACATCAAGTATTGTAATATTTGTCTATCACTGAAGATATTATCACTTTCTGAACCTATGGATTATATTGGCACAGGAACATTTCTATGAACGAGAGATAAAGAGTCTAACAATTTCGCCAGGAAAGATATTTTTCACATACCTGTCAGGGTTCTTTCACCCCCCACAATAGACATAGGACCTACAGCCTCACTTCTCCTCCGAAGGAGGTTGTGCTACAGATTTTTATCACTCAAGAACTATCCAAACATTCAAATATTGAGGCCGGAGATGAACACGCTAACCCAAGACCACCAATGTCCACTATATATCTATCACACAGAGACGAGTAAACGGACCACGTGGCTGTTCGCTTGGTATTATTTTCAATTGACGTGGAGGTCCAGGTAGGAATCCCAGATGAATGTAGTAAGGGTGTATTTTCTTAAATGGTTTTACAACCAAATTAGGGGTAACTTTTTTTTAAAAACCATACATTCCTTATTCTAATCTTATAAGTGTAAAACATGTATAGTTAAAACGGGTATAAATACGTAGTAAAATAATAATATTTTGCACCGCGTCTTACTACCCGTTCGGATTATACGCTATTAGTACTAATTACTCTAATGGATTAGGATTTGGGAAGGTTGAATCAGAGGAAGTGAACCCGCATTTGCGTGAAGGTAGAGTGGAAAACCATTTAGGAAAAACCGCCCCTCACCCAACCGAGATTCAAACCTCGATATCCCCGTCCTCAGCAGTTGAGCTCAACACGACTAGCACGTTAGCCAACTACGCCATCGAGGCGGGAATGTGGTAAAAATATTATTTAGGATTAAGTTTAACAACCAAGTTTAAATCTTATTTATGCTAGGGGTGGTATATGAAATGTCCGGATATTAATAACACACAAAGTTATTTTATACATCGTCTGGGATGGAACCAAGTCTCCTCTACTACCCGCTGTGTCGTGTGGTCGAGTGCTTCACGCCAGTCTTGTCCAAAACAAGCTGTGGTTGCATGTTGGCTGACACTGGCCTTTGTTGCCGTACACAATCTCTTATTGATAACGTGCAGGTGTGAAAGCGACGATAGCCCCTGCATGCGTGTCAAGCTATGTTTACCCGCAATACATGTCAGCCACGCTGGCCTACATACCTTCACAGGGGACTAATTAAAATCACCACGTTCCCAAAAGGGGAAAGAGCTTTTATAGTAATAAAAACAATTAAGTTAATTTCTTGGATTAAATAATGAATAATCCTCTTAGATATTCGAATGGTCTAATGCGTCAATCCCCTAAAAGACCGGACTGACAAGGGTGGGGAAACAGTTTCGTGTCACAATCGGGTGAGCTAAGGGTGGTTTTTCCTAAATGGTTTTCCAAAATTAACAACCTCAACAATTTAAAACTTTCAAAAATGTTTGTTTAATAAACCACCCATACAAAAAACATTAAAAAAAAATAAAATATAGTCTTTTGTAAATTTTATATAAAAAAATTGTTGAGGCCATTTCCTCAATATTTCACATTTTCAAAAATCACTACCCTTAACTATAGGCAACGAATTAAAATAATAGTAGTTTTAAGATTGAGCATAAAACCATTCAATATAAAGGTCAAACGGAGCCCGTCAAATATAATACGACATACAAAGTTGAAGGAACCATATTTTGAGAGTAAAAATATTTACTAAATATCTATGTTAGGGGATCATTATATTTTTTTATCGAGTGGGGTCCGTTTTAAGTAATATACATCCTTATTCATATTTTCAAAATAGTATGTATGTTTCCTTAAAACAGGAATATTTTGTTTTCTAGGTAACAAAATATTCTTGTTTGAACTTTTCTTTTAAATAGGCATAGTAAAAGGAACAATAAATATAAGTATAGTGAATTATTAGGTTATATAAATTAATACTTGGTACATTCAAGTACAAATACAATAGGTCTAATGAATTAAAGCATTATTGTGATAATAGCACACACTTTTAACGTTGCTTTAGTGGATTTTCATTGTTCCACGCCATACTACTGTACAGTATATCCATATATTAATGCTGATGGGATAGGAATGAATAAGGGTGGATTTAGAGGAAGAATACCCACATTAGTGTGAACACGAATGGAAATATATCTCGATAGTATTCCCGTTCAATATGTCCAGCCAGACTTAGAACTATGACATTCCCATTATTAGTCCAAGTGCTTTTGTTTTTTTACTCGTTTTGTAATGTTAATTAGAATCATGAACAAAAGTTATGAAGCCTAAAAAAACAATAATTTTTATCTCTTATGAACAAATGAATAATATTTTTTTTAAATAAAAGTTTATATTTAAAAAAATTAACTATAAATTCTAAATTTTTTGATAAAGTGAATTTTGAAATAGGTTTTTGAGAGTGGAGTAAATAATTTTTACTTTCTTCATTACTAAAATTTTTATCAAAGATAAGTATAGTTAATGATATTCTTTAACATTTTGAGTGATTAAAAAAATATAATGGGCCTATTTTAAGAAATATTAATATTTGTTAATAAATCCTCTATACATTTTCACTATACATTCAAAAATTAAAATATTAATAAACTCTAGCAGACATGTTTATCTTCAAAGTAAAATTTTATAATATGAAGTATAAAAATTGTTTATCAACAACAACAAAATAATAATAAGAATACAAAACTTTATTTAACAACTTAAATGCTGTCTATAAAATAAATAGTCAACTGAAGTTACTTACTCTAAAGAATACAAGCATTCAAATCTGATTTTAGTTATTATAACTTTGTTATTCTTCAAAACCCACAATAACCCTAGCATTGTCACAACATTACAAAGGAAGAAGAAAACATCGATTATTATGAACAGTTTTTAATTTCTCACTTTATAAAAAACATATCAACGTATTATAAACATTATTGTAAAATTTACTTAAAATGTAACCAAATATTATAATATTTTCATATTTGCCAAATTTAGTTTATTTAAAAAAAGATTGTCATATAACAGCCAGAGCTGATGGTAGCTGTTATGAATCAAATAAAATAAAATATTCTAAACTTTTTGTTAGAGCTGTTTTCATTTGAACGTATACGCCATTTTAATATTTTATATTCACTCTCGTTGGTATTTTCCACGTAGGATTTACAAGACATACATTTTTATATAGAATATAAATATATATATATATTTTTATATAGAATATAAATATATATATATATATATATAAATTAACGTACATCAACATGAAAAAATATGATTTTCTTTGATTTTTTAATATTTTTTTTTTTGGGTTAACTCAAAGGATAATTTTTAAATTGAGATATTACTTTTGCGCTTACAGATTTTTTTTATAAGATACTGGGCCTGGAACGGGATAAATTCCGCCTCATGAACACAAATGAGGAATTACTTGAATGAAAAAGTACCTGCTTCAGTCTAGAGAACTGAGATTTACAGTTAGGGGGAGTTTTCTGTACATATGACACCCCATATCCGCAATAATTGGCACTATATTTTCCAACAGACACTGGCTGCTCAATTGGTATAGCTCAATCAAGGGATGATGATATAAGAGTTATTTTTTATGTGACAAAAAAAATCTAATTTTCAAATTTGGCTTCGCTCTTGTTCGCTTCGCATATCCGCTTCGATTGGCGCATGTTCGAAGAGCATCACTCTCACAATATAATTGACTGACGAGGATGGAGAGAGTGGAGTTCAAATCCTGGTCATATGTACTGTGGGTGGTTTTCCATAAATGGCTTTCCAATCTAATTTCACGTAAATATGAGTACACTTCCTACCAACCAACCTTTCTCAACCTTAGCATATTAAAGTAATTAAATCATTTTATGCGTATATCCCGAATGGGTAGTAAGACGTGGTGATAAAAAATATTATCTTCACATTTGAAAAGAGACCTCCATACAACCCTATTGTCCATAAGCTCAATTGATCCAGTTTCTAGTAAAGACAACTAACTGTGTTTTGTGTGAGAAGTGTCGAGGACCTGATCCCCTCACCCCCTCTCTATTGTTCGCAGTGAACGTGTACGACGGAGAGACGCTCAATCTGACGCGCATCAGCAGGACGGAGATGGGCGCCTACCTGTGCATCGCCACCAACGGCGTCCCTCCCTCCGTCAGCAAGAGGATCATCGTGGACGTAGAATGTGAGTGGAACACCTCTTTTTATTCACATTGTAGGTGACCTGGTGGTCTAGGGGTAAGGTGTAAGACTTCTGTGATGGGGGTCTGGGGTTTAATCCTCGGTCCCGGTACAGATTTATCTGATTTCCAAACCCTTCCTTCACCTCTGACGTGTATTAATCTCAACTTGTGAATGTGTGGAATGCAAGGCCTCCACCGTGGTTCGGATCCCACGTTAAACTCTAGGTCCTCCATTTCATCTCACAATCACCCTACCATTAAACATTAGCGTAAGTGCGTATAACCCGAACGGGTAGTATAATACGTGGTGCTAATTATAATAATTTATTCACTTCTAATTTATACGTGGAGCAATTTCATAGAAATTTGGCAAAGACTTTAATGTTTCCTAAAACAAACGCCACAAACTCTGTTTACCATGAAAGGTAGTGGTATTACCATGATTAACTACACCATGGGCCTATCTTGTAAGCTATACCATAGTAGAATAAGGTAAGATAAACTTAATACCTTAAAGGGTAGGTTAAGGCACATACTCTTCGTTTATTCTGAAAGGTAGCAAGTTTACCTTGCATTAAGCATAACGGTATATAATTCTAGATAGGGTCATACGTCAAGGTAGGACTGCTATTTTTAAGTATAGATAGAGTGTATATACTTTAGTATTCCGTTTCAAGATGGTAGCCTATAAAAGGTTTTACATTTAATTGATCATCTCAAAGGATTTGAATATTAAACATATCGCAATCGATTGATAACTATTATATTTAATTTTTCCTGCATATATTGCAAGATTATCATCTTAAGCCACGTGAAAAATGGTTAATCTGAATCAATATACTGTAATATTGAATATAATACTCATTTTTTTCTACATAACCTAGATAAACTTATAGTAGATAATTTCAAATTAAAATCAGAGTGTATATTTTAAGACGCTAGAAACAATAAGAAAATGGAGTGAGAAATGTATAATATTAATCGATTTAATATATTAATCTGGTATTAATTTCCCATACCGAGAAAGTGCTCCCATTGAAATGATTTTAGATCTCGGAATTATAATATTTCCGTATATTTTATTTGCCCCCAAACTCCAAAACGTGGTTTTTAGAATCATATCTGTTTTACTTTGAACTACAGTAAAACGAGTAGCTATATAACGTTCAAATTTTATATCAAGATGTTGTATGATCATAGTTTGAGTAGATAATATGACTCTAATTCTAGCTCTAAAATTAAGGATCGTTTACAAGGCACTGCTTTTGTACAGTTGTAATATTCAAGAATACTTTAAGTGATTTTGTAATTACTGACAAATTTGATTTCTCTTTCACCAGAAAACCTGAACTCTCTATCACCAACTAACTCGACTTCTCCATCGCCAACAAACCTTATCTCTCTATCACCAACTAACTCGACTTCTCCATCACCAACAAACCTTATCTCTCCATCACCAACAAATCTGAACTCTTCATCACCAACAAAACCTGGTCTCACCATCACCAACAAAACCTGACTTCTCCATCACCAACAAACCTGACTTCTCCATCACCAACAAACCTGACCTCTCCATCACCAACAAACCTGACCTCTCCATCACCAACGAACGTTACCTCTCCATCACTAACAAATCTTACCTCTCCATCACCAACAAACCTGACTTCTCCATCACCATCAAACCTGACCTCACCCTCACCAACAAACCTGACCTCTCCATCACCAACAAACCTGACCTCAACATCACCAACAAACCTGACTTCTCAATCACCAACAATCCCGACCTCTCCATCACCAACAAACCTGACCTCTCCATCACCAACAAACCTGACCTCTCCATCACCAACAATCCTGACCTCTCCATCACCAACAAACCTAACTTCTCCATCACCAACAATCCTGACCTCTCCATCACCAACAAACCTGACCTCAACATCACCAACAAACCTGACTTCTCCATCACCAACAAACCTGACCTCTCCATCACCAACAAACCTGACCTCTCCATCAACAACAAACCTGACCTCTCCATCACCAACAAACCTGACCTCAACATCACCAACAAACCTGACTTCTCCATCACCAACAAACCCGACCTCTCCATCACCAACAATCCTGGCCTCTCCATCACCAACAATCCTGACCTCTCCATTACCAACAATCCTGACTTCTCCATCACCAACAAACCTGACCTCTCCATCACCAACAAACCTAACCTCTCCATCACCCCCAAACCTGACCTATCCATCACCAACAAACCTGACCTCACCATCACCAACAATACGTGACCTCACCATCACCAACAAAACGTGACCTCACCATCACCAACAAACCTGACCTCTAAATCGCCAACAAACCTTATCTTTCGATCACCAACAATCCTGACCTCTCCATCACCAACAATCCTGACCTCTCCATCACCAACAATCCTGACCTCTCCATCACCAACAAACCTGACCTCTCCATCACCAACAATCTTGACCTCTCCATCACCAACAATCCCGACCTCTCCATCACCAACAATCCCGACCTCTCCATCACCAACAATCCCGACCTCTCCATCACCAACAAACCCGACCTCTCCATCACCAACAAACCTGACTTCTCCATCACCAACAATCCTGGCCTCTCCATCACCAACAATCCTGACCTCTCCATTACCAACAATCCTGACTTCTCCATCACCAACAAACCTGACTTCTCCATCACCAACAAACCTGACCTCTCCATCACCAACAAACCTGACTTCTCCATCACCAACCAATATTTCTGGTTGAGTTTAACACATGGACCGCATACCAACTATGTGAGTTTCTGAGATGGATGAATTCAAATTATCAACATAGCTAATTGATAAATTGGAACGATATACTTTTGTTCAAAAGTAATTTATTTAAAATACATGTTTCATTGCACCACACAGACTTTATCTGTCTTCACATAAAAATAATTGTATACAGTATTAACATTCATATGTTGTGGGAAACGAAGTAATGTATTAAATTGTTTGAAAAAACATTATGTATAAAAGAGTTATCAGATTCTACCTAAGATCTTTACTGAAATAATACAAACTTTTACACAAAAAAAATTTCTTCCTCATAGAGAAAAATAATCAACTCTTTCTTTTTATCAAACATCATTTAAAGCTCATAAATTATTGATTTTATAAAAAATAGCTTAAACAAAAAAGTTTTATATTTAATAGCACCACATATTTACGATGATAAGTTATTTCATATCTAAAATAGTGGTGGATCTATGTTCATATTTGGAAGTTTTTGGCTATGTAATTACTCTAAAAATAATTTTCATAGAAAAATTAAAGTTTTAATTTTGTTTGTAAATTTAAACAGTGCCTAGATACAAGTATTAATAAAAATAGTTTAGTTTGATTATGAAAAAATGAATCGGTTCCATTCAAGTGAACTACACTTTATTTTAGACTAGTCATCTAATTTAAAAAAATTATCTGTGGAACCTAATTAAAACTTTGGATAGGTACTAATTTTTTGAAATATTGATAAAATGGTTTCGTTTCTAGGCCAAGATATAGAAACACAGGCAGAGAAAAGACATTACGAAAACCAGTTGTTTTGGTTCAAGGTTTCATGAAACGTCAATAAAAGACGTCAATAAAAACCTCAAATTCAATATTTTACACGATCAAAATACTTCCTCTCTTTCTGTCACTATAAAGTTAAACGTATTCTATCATTCTCTCTCCAGACGAATCTTAGCACATATTTTAATATTCTCCTTCGCTCTTGTTTATATATAATATATCTTAATATTATAAATTCGAAAGTTGGTATGTTTGGATGTGTGTTACTCAATTACGCTAAAACTGCTGAACGGATTCAAATGAAACTTTGTACGTTGTTAAAGTATGTCCTCGAATAACCTAGGACTATTCCCAACCTTTGATTTTACATTAATTTTACAATACTAATACTTAAACTTTTCGTATGCATAAGAGATAAGTGATATATTGTGATTTTAATTTAATTTCTAGGTGACCTAGCGGTCTAGGGGTAAGGTGTCAGACTTCTGTGCTGGGGGTCCGGGGTTCAATCCTCGGTCCCGGCACAGATTTATCTGATTACCAAACCCTTCCTTCACCTCTGACAAGACATCTTGTGAATGTGGGGAATGCCGGGCCTCCACCGTGGTTCGGATTCCACGTTAAACTGTAGGTCCTTCATTTCATCTCACATTCATCCTACCATTACACATTAGCGTAAGTGCGTATAACCCGAACGGGTAGTAAGACGCGGTGCTAATAATAATAATAATAATAATAATAATAATTTAATTTTACGCGTAAATATGAATGTGATTATAATTAAAATATTACTTTTTACCTCACAATTTTTTTAAAGTTAGTAAAGATAAGTTCAAAACGAAAACTTACGTACCATCTAACCTGCAAAATATTTATACATAGTGAAAAGATGAGAGAAATTTTGTTGTTTTCACGTGTAAATACGAAGTCATCTTTATGATAAAAGTTCACAAGTGTTTTTTGTGCGTTAATTCTCGTTTTGAACTCTTATTTACTAACTTCAAAAAGTTGAGTTACAGTAGTATAAAGTAAACGGATTCGAACGGATACGAATGAAACTTTGTACGTTGGTATAGTATGTTCTGGGATAGCATATATGACTATTCCCAAACTTTGATTTTAAATAATAATACATATATTATTATAATGCGATTGAAATTATGGTATTTAAGAATTTGTAATTCAATATTTTGTAATTAAAGTAAATATTAACTAATTTAACGTCGTTTAATACTAATAAATAATAACTATGGTGTGATTTTAGCTATGTAGCTCGAAAAAAATATAATTTCATTTATGTATTTATCTTACTAATCATAAAGGTAAGTTTTTTTAATTTAGACTAATAGTTAACTTATTATTTACTACTAAATATTTAAAAGTGAAAATTAAAATGTTTAAGTAAAGATAGCATAATACGGCAAAACTATTTATAGCTATAAATGAGAAAATTGCATAAATATTTGAAAAAAAATAGTTTGATTTATGACCAAAACAGTTTAGTTAAAAATTAAAGGATGTTATCAATTATTGCGGGTGAAGCCGTGACGGGCAAAGTCTAGTATGGTGTATACAGAAATAGACTAATCAGATTATAGTTTGAATTAGCAAATAATTTGAGCCACTTCAGTGGCCACATGGTCTAAAGCGTCAATCTTGCAATAGACTGGACTGTCGATGACGGGGAGATCGGTCTTCGAATCCCAGTCGGGTGCTCTGTGGATGGATTTATCTAAATTGATATTCACTCTCTCTCTACGCAGACGTGGGTACACTTCCTCTAAAACTCTACCTTCCTCATTCATAATACTTTAGGGTAATTAGAAAATAGGCGTATGACCCGAATGGGTAGTATGACGTGGTGCTATATATATATATATGAACCAATTTTGTGGTTGCAGGATCCAAGACATTGATCTTTTAGTAGACTAGAATGCTGATAGTGGAAAGATAAGGTTTCGAATCCTGGTTGAATGTACTGAGCGTGGATTTTCTCATATGATTTTATCACTTACCCCACGAGTCAGTTTTGGAACATTTGATAAAAATGTAACCTTCTTAATTGCTAGCCATCTTGTGAATGTGGGAAATGCCAGGCCTCCTCCGTGGTTAGGATTCCACGTTAAACTGTAGGTCCTCCATTTCATCTCAACATCAACCTACCATTACACATTAGCGTAAGTTCGTATAACCCGAACGGGTAGTAAGACGCGGTGCTAATAGTAATAATAATAATAATTGCTAGCCTCACTACTGTAAAATGGCGGATAGCTCTAGCTGGTGAACAAAAGAATAATAATATAAAAGAATTCGTTCACTCAAAGAGTTCTCTTTGAGTGTATCGCTGGTTTCCTCTTGCGTCATTACCGTCCCACGGTACAGGCCCTCTCACTTCGTCCACCAATGAGATTATGCCCTGTACCGCCGAGTGAGGAAGGCACTTCTGTGTTGGCACTCAAAACTTTCCCGTTAAACCCGAGGTCACTGATTACGACTACACGCACCCCCCCTCCCCCACCCCCACCTCTCATCCCCCCGCCCAACCCAACCCTCTTCCTGCTAGACAGTAGCTTCATGTGTGCGTTTCGCGCTTCATTATGCCAAATATCCTCCCTACCATCGACCGGAGGCTGGCACAAGATTCCGTCTTACTCTGTTCCTCTACCCCCTCAATATTTTGTAAAACAAGTGGTGGCTGGGAGGTCCTGAGTACTTGGGTCAAGTCCCGGAGTAATGAACCCCTCAAGAGCACATCGGCCACGGGTACTATATCGTGCTCGCACTGAGAAACAAAGATCATTAAGTAGGCGAGTCCTGACGACTCTATAGGACCTCATTTCTGGAAGCTGACTTCTAATTTTAATGATAGTAATCGTGGAGAGTGCTTTATTTCTGCTCTAGATCTTACCAACCATTCTGGATATTCTCATTTATCTACACTGACTCGTTTGAGACGAGAAAGGTAGATTTTTAATTAACTGTACTGTGCATTAGTTATTGAGGAGGAAGAATGAAGATTCGTTCTGGAAATTAAACCACATAAATTCATCCAGCCGGGATTCAAAGTCAAGCATCTCACTTATAAGAAAATCAGGATAGATGAGCTTGACATATCGTCCTCATGACCACCGATACGGTTATTATCGTAGCTCAAATACGAATATGTAAGGTGTGTATGTACATTTTGAAAAAATGTATCTTAGCCAAGCTACCATTTTCTAGTAATAATATTTAGCACCGCGTCTTACTACCCGTTCGGGTTACACGCTTTAAGTACTAATTACTCTAATGGATTGGGAAGGTTGAATTAGAGGAAGTGAACCCGCATTTGCGTGGAGGGAGAGTGGAAAACCATTTAGGAAAAACCACCCCCAGTTCACCCGACCGATATTCGAACCTCGATCTCCCCGTCCTTGGCAGTCGAGCTCAACACGACAAGCGCGTTAGCCAACTACGCCACCGAGGCGGGTTATTTTCTAGTAAAATATTTTGCATTTTATGGGAATACTATCATTTTGACCCGTTAATTGCGGATAAACCGCATCAAAACTAAATAAATTTGAATGTTCAACATCCACCTGCCACCTTTTTGATCATTCCTGTCTGCAAACTGCTGAGCTAACCATTACAATGAAAAATAAATAATGTCAATTAATATATGTTTTAATAAACCAGTTTAATCTTTGAAATAAGATATTACCTATTCCACAAACTGAGTGTATCCACAAATGCGATCCATAGGCAATATAATATTTACCTGAGGATTCTCATAAGATAAGTGAAACAATGCAATATAATGATACTAATTAATTATTCAAGGAACACCCAATAAACAATAACAAAAGGATCTGATTATAAGTGAAAAAATATAATTTATATGAAATATAAGGAAAAAATTAAAGAGAGAAAAATATTTTTAATTATAGAAAACCATATTGAGATTATAAGAGTTTGAAAAGTTAGGGATAGTAACAAGTCTGAATAATACATATTACATTGTATAGGAGAAAAGATATACTGAATAGAATAATGGCAAACATATAGCAAGACCTTAACTTATAGTTCTTATTAATGTATGTGAAATAAGTAGAACAAGAAAATGTTAGTTATAAGTTAAGGTCTTGCTATATGTTTGCCATTATTCTATTCAGTATATCTTTTCTCCTATATAATGTAATATGTATTATTCAGACTTGTTACTATCCCTAACTATTCAAACTCTTATAATCTCAATATGGTTTTCTATAATTAAAAATATTTTTCTATCTTTAATATTTTCCTTATATTTCATATAAATTATATCTTTTCACATATAATCAGATCCTTTTGTTATTGTTTATTGGGTGTTCCTTGAATAATTAATTAGTACCATTATAATTCTCCTTACTAAATCACTATGAGTACAACTAATGCAATATAAGTTAATACAAAAGCGCATCGCTGTTTATCATAAAATATATATAGATTGATAAACACTGTTACAGAAACAAATTTTATTATGAGAATCATGGTTTGTTAAAGTTAATCATGGTTTACAGAGATATTTCACCAGTGTTTATTTATTTTAACTGCAATGTCGCTTCCAGAGAGACGTTAGTCTACTTTAATTTCTAGCTTTGTATTTGCAACGCTATCGGCTTTACTTTAAGCTAAATTTGAGTTTTTTTATAAATATATTTTCACTTTCTCTCAACACCTCAGAGAGAAAGTATTGTGATATTAAAAAAACTTAAGATTTTGATAAATATCGACATTTCATAACTCCTGTAACAGAAAACCTTATTCTCGCAATTTCGTCTGTCTGTATGTTCGTCTGTCTATACATTGGCTTAGAGCAGAAACTATTTTACCGATTGGGTTTAAAAATGATATGTTGTTTTAATAAGGTCTCCCGAGAGGTTTTTTTATTTTGATATCCAACCCTAAATTTAAGGGTAGTTTACTGGATAGCAAAAGGAGAAATTGTTTCGTAGCAATTCGCTCTAACGATTTTGATAAAATTTTATATTCAGCCATGGTTTTTTATTATAAACAAAATAGCAGCTCTTATTTTCTCATGAAAATGACTTTGAGGGTATGTTACTTGGGTGAAACTTTAAAAATTTCAACATTTCTCCTCACTTATTTGAAATACGAAGTAGGAGGCCTGGAAGTCTAGGGGTAAGGTGTTGGACTTCAGTTCTGGGGGTCCGGGGTTCAATCCTCGGTCCTGGCGCAGATTTATCTGATTGCCAAACCCTTCCTTCACCTCTGACAAGACGTGTATTAATCACAACTTGTGAAGGTGTTGAATGCCAGGCCTCCACCGTGGTTCGGATTCCACGTTAAACTGTAGGTCCTCCATTTCACCTCACCTTTACACATTAGCGTAAGTGCGTATAGCCCGAACGGGTAGTAAGGTGCGGTGCTAATAAAAATAATAATAATAATAATAATAATAATGGTATATGAAGCGGCCTATCATTGTAAAGTTAAAGGACTATTAACATTAACAATATTTTATTAGAAATATATTTTTATAAAACCAGTAAATTCTGAGATATATGCAAATCTAAATACTTTTTTTAATTCAGGTCTTTGACATTGAAAGTGTCTCTTATTATCTTTGGTGAATAAATATGTTTCTTTTTACTCAATTTTTCTGTAACAGTGTTCCTAGTTCCTAATGCCATGCGGTAAGTAATTAACAGTGTATATTATTAATTTAATCTATGATCTTTAGTGTAAGGTTTGTACAGCAATGTATTCACCTATTATTAATTTCATTTCACAGATATTAAGAGTTTTTAGTAAATATCTATATTAATTTAAAAGCGGAGAAAGCATGTGCAGTGCCCCATCCCATTTATTTTACTTTTTAGTCTACCAATACAAAATACAAAGTTTCTACCATATCGAAAGGTATTTATTTTCTATTATCATCTTAGAAAATTCTGAGGCATCCTTATTTCCTAGAGTTTTTTTTTAATAATGTTTAAAACTTTTATATGCATTTGAGGTGTTCGTTTTACTGGCATGGCAAATTTTAATATTATTCAATTCAGAAATATTGATTTTCTTATATTCCAAATATTTTCATTTAGAAATGTTAAGGCGTATTTAATTATCTGATATTTTATGTAAGGGAATATCAATTTTAAACGTTTAACTACACTGAAAAGTAATGTTCTAAATTCATTTCCGAGGTCTTGCATTAACAGGGCTCAAATTTGAGATTCCATATGTTCATAAGTCATTTCTCTATCTGAGAGAGTCTATATACTTATATGCCATATTTAAATTTTCGACCAACTCTCAAGTGTATGTATCAGCTTTGGAAATACCTTCCTACACATTTATCCTCTTAATTTTGAAGTTAATTAATTTTAAGTTCTTTATAAATGTTTAGGGTACATACCTTACAAGTTTAAATACCCTACCACACTCAAAAATACTTTATAATTTAGTTTTGGAAGTTTTATAGCTCACCACCCTAATATTCACAATTTACAAATATCAATTCAATTAACACTTAAATAGCTAACTTGTGTGAAAACTTTACTTTCTTGTCAAATTAAATGTATTATACTTCACCTATTTAAAAATATATATTCCTTCCCTTAGATCTTTTATGTCCTGAATCATCAATGTGATCCAATACCAACTGCTCAAGTTTCAGATTTCTAAAACACAACTAAATGCTGTTTCTATCAGTTTTAGAAATGTTTAGCCCCCAACTACACTAATTTTCTGAGCAACACTTACGTATGCATTTAAAATGTGAGACTTTGGTCTATCTGGAGTCACACTGCCTTTCAAATTTAAAATTGTTAACAAACATACTTGTGTTTTTAGTAGATGTATAACCCCTCCTGGAGTCTCTTAGCAATAAAAATTCATAGCACCACTTTCTCGGGAAAAAGATATAGATACGTCGTTCCCATGTTCATTGTGGCATGTAAGAGAACCATGGAATGTATGTGACAATATCTCCCCCGACAAAATTGGTCGGCCCTTTCACTCTCGCTCATAGAATATATTATGTGTTAATATAATCAGTCGGTTCATGTGAATCTGTCACGTTCCTATTGGTGTTAGTTCAAACCATGTGGAATAAGACGTGGATGTAATCAATGACCGGTAGGTAACGGTCCAACAGAGGTTATAAGTGGACTGGACCGAGTGAAACGGTGTCTCTGGTTTAAAATGTAGCAGGACTTTGGTGGGGAATGTAGAATCTCCGTTTTAAGATTTAGGGCACGTCAGTCCAATTTTTATTATTATTATTATTATTATTATTATTATTATTATTAGTATTACTATTATTATTATTATTATTTAGCACCGCGTCTTACTACACGTTCGGGTTATACGATTTAAGTACTAATTACGCTAATGGATTAGGAATGAGGAATGTTTAATTAGAGGAAATGAACCCTCATTTTCGTGAAGAGAAAGTGGAGAACCATTTAGGAATAAACCACCCCCAGTTCTCAGCATTCAAGCTCAACACGACTAGCGCGTTAGCCAACTACGCCACCGAGGCGGGTGTCAGTCCAATGTTAAATCAATCGGTTTCCAATTGGTTAAAATTCTGTTATTAAGTTATGTAATCAGATGACTAGTTAAAATAGAAACAATTGTCTCTCTCTCTCTTTATATATCTATTCACATATATGTATGTGCAATAGATTTTTAAACATTATCGTTTAATTATTTAACATTTACTCAAAATTATCACTATTTTAACGGCCAGACCAATTTTTTTTTAAATGTGCCTAATGTACTCGAACAATATTGGAACTCTTGTCTCTCCGTAACCACCAATCAAGACGATTATGATAGTGATATCTTATTATTAGCACCGCGTCTTACTACCCGTTCGGGTTATACGCACTTACGCTAATGTGCAATGGTAGGGTGAATATGAGATGAAATG
>CABFVX010005350.1:0-14999 GCA_902151425.1 Timema shepardi
GTAAAACATGTGTTATGTTACTGTAATATTTTAAGTTGTGTGCAAGTTACACAAAGCTAATTGTTGGTTTTGTTGGGAGGACATCAACTCATGAAAGGTTTAAGTTGGTTCACGCTAATAAACCCTCATTTGTTTGTTGGAGGTTGGCGACGGGCTCATGGTAGCACCACATATCCGCCGACTGTTTTATTGTGAAGCAAGGGGCTGGACCATGCCTGGGCAGGTAGACAACTCTCTCTCGGTACTTGTTCAAATTTTAAATTTAGGTGCACATTTCAATACGCTTGACCAATCCTCCTGGATGTATTCCTGACAAGATGAGATTTTTTTTAAATCTTATTAATCTAAAAGATTATATTCATAGGCAAGAAATTGTCTTGTTACAAAAGTATAAATTAATGTTTAGGTTTAAATATTTTGAGACACCTGCGAAGCAAGTTTTTTTGAGTTGGAATTTAATCCTGAATTAAAACCAATATTATTCAAGAATTTTGAAAAATCATATAATCATATCATCTTGAAATATGCTAAAGGTTGTTAAATAGTCACATTATAAAAAAACAAGATTAGTTGTGGGCCCTGGTCTTGTATAAGTACAGTAGTAGCCCTGTGGCTTCTTTGGTGCTGACTGACAGCTGACAGCTTTGAAAAGTTGCCGAACCAAATGATCTGCAAAAACATGTTTAGCAGCTGTCAGTCAGCACCAAAGAAGCCACGGGGCTACTGTAGATACATGCAAAAGGTGAGGTTATGTTTAAGGAAAAATTGGTGTTATTTTTCTGAAAGCAATATTAATTACGTACATAAATATGATTTGAATTGGTATTCATTAAAAAAATCAAGATAAAACTATTGACATTTTTCGCTCACATTGTATATTTAACTATTAACATATTGGGAGAAAAATCAAGTATAAATATATAAAACATTTGACCCTTAGTAATGTTGAACTCTTATCTCAACATCGAAACGACCGCCGCCGTGGCGAGGTTTATAGACATCACCCTCATGTCCTGCTTGGACCTAGAATACCCGTACCAACGGCATCCCTGGTATAGCACTATTGCCAGTGTTGCCACATTGGAAATTATATTGTATGACGTGATATTTGCCAAATTACAAATAAATTGTTTATTTAGGGGAGAAAAAAAAACTTAAAATCCCTGTAATTTGTGTGAAAATTTGCTTTATCGCTAATGTGAATTTTGCATGTCCTTAAAAGAGGTCATGTATTAATGTAAGTTCTTAACACGTCCTTGCAACAAGAGTTGACCTCGTCAAATCTAAGCTGTAAAGAACACCATCTGTTGTGAGGATTATCAACTATTTTAATATATATCTTTAGTCCTCAGAGTTAACACAAATATTGCGATTATAGACTCGACAAAGGTGTGGCTGATTCTTCAGTCAATATGAATTAATTAGTAAACATCTACTTTAAATCATAAAAATTCTTTGTAAAAAAAAAAAGCTAAGCACATTTGTGAGATTTACGATTGCCCTTAAACCCTATAGATTTTTTCTAGTTTGGTTCATTTCGAGTTGTCAAATGTGATAATATAGAGTATCATCGGGTATCTAAACTTTGCAAACCCCTAAATATTATTAATCTCGTGTTTTCTTTGGCAAGTTTTTTTAAGATATCAATAAACCCTAACCTTATCGACCAAAATAAATCTTAAGCTTAATATGAAATAGGCTGAATTGCTCTAAATTGGTAGCATGTTAAACTTCAAAGTCAAAATACAATGTTGTTACGTTTCTGAAATTAACACTTTGAACCAGGTTGTAACACGATTAATATTAATAATAGGTTTAAAACTGTACATCAATAATGCGCAACACACTTTCTCTGTGAGTTTAAACGCAAACAGAGGGTCTCTTTTGGTCCAGTTCCTTGTTGAACATAAGACTAGTCACAATATGAAGGTGACAATTAGTCTCACATTTGACTAAAGTATCTTGTTTTCACAATAATAAACAACGCAAGACTGTTGTGGTTAACATTGTTAGTTCCTGAAAAGAGGCGCCCTTTGTTTGGTTTTCATGTTTTGTATCTTTTGTTGATAGTGGTTTAATTTGTTGTTGGTCGAGTGGTCCTTACAAACCCTTGACGTAGCTCGATCAGTTTAATGTGACGCGAAGAATTGAAACAAAACTTTGGGGCCCCAAGATCCTATTTTGGCAGTTTCTTCTGACAGTTTGTTCTAAATATCTACTTGTTTTTGATTGGCTATTGAGTATCGATGAAACTGCACAAAGAGGAACCAGTTTTGAATTGTCCTGCGATTGCAGACACGCAACACCTTCGTATTTAAATGGACATCTCGGTGGGTAATGAGTTTCCCAAATACCGGCAATCGCTACCTACAGTGAGTTTAGTATATTATAAAATTGTTATTAAAGACAACTTGGTTTGAGCACCATTTGGAGCACTTTTAATCCTCATATACTCGAGCTAGTTTTGAGTAGCATCTGCCTCCGTTGTGAATTTAGGCATTCAAGAAAAACTGCCAAAATAGTACTTAATTTTCCAAGTATGTTTCTCACTTTTTTTTTTGAGGGAGTAAATTTAAAATTGTAAAAACATTTTTGTAGAATGTTGGAAGAAAAAAAAACAGCTTGTGTAGAAAGTCCGTGGAGAAAATACAAATTGTATGGCTAAGTTAGGTTAACTTCTAGGTCTAGACATGATTTAAAATGGTCTTTTATTTTGTTTAAATGATTCTTTATATATTATGAGTGTTAGTTTTAAATTTTTATGGAAAAAAAAAAATGTATTTACTGTTGAATAAGTTTTTGTTTGTACTTCCATTTGGTGAATTGCTTTTTGTCAAGTGATTGTTATTACTACGATTATTATTATTATTATTATTATTTATGGTGTTCTAATTAGTTTTAGTGCAAATTCTTTGTTTAGTGCAAAAATTTCTCCAAGATGTATTCCTCGAAGGGAAATTGGTAAAGAATTTCTTACGAATTAAAGATAGTTCAAACTTGAAAAATGCCGTCAATTTTAATTTCTGTCAAATTTATAAAAAACGTTGGAATGGTAATGACAGTTGGAGACTGTGACTTTTAGCAATGGAGATATTTTGTAACAGGTTGGGCAGCGTAGAGCGCTTTAAATGTTTTAAAATAGTAGTACGGTAATTACAGTTGGAACACACATGTGTGCTAAATCTGTGTTTTACTCCCTTACCCTCCTCGGTGGCGTAGTTGGCTAACGCGCTAGTCGTGTTGAGCTTGACTGAGGACGGGGAGATCGAGGTTTGAATCTCGGTCGGGTGAACTGGGGGTGGTTTTTCCTAAATGGTTTTCCATTCTCCCTCCACGCAAATGCGGGTTCAATTCCTCTAATTCAACCTTCCCAATTCCTAAACCATTATCGTAATTAGTACTTAAAGTGTGTAACCCAAACGGGTAGTAAGACGCGGTGCTAAGTATTATTATTATTATTACTCCTTGATGAGAGGGGATAAAACTGGAACTAGGAACAAAACGTTGTCCGAGGGTGTTCATGGTGTTGAATGACACCCCTCACTGGCAGCCATTGTTATATAATCCCCTCTAGGTTTTGAACCAGTGATACTTTGACGAATAGTATCTATTTTATCAAATCTATCAAAGAAAAGGCCCATTCTCCTTCCTTGTCCAAGCCACGGTTGGTGGCCCTAACTGCAGTTCCGGCGTTTTGTCATATTTTTACTAATCTACAGTTGACCGAGTGTATGTTTTTAGAAACCTTTAATTTATTTAATATTTAATCTTGTCATAGCATCCTTAACTTTACTAAGTTAAATAAACAACTCCAGGAAAACTTTGTAATCTTTCCGATGAGACACACGTGTTATTGATTTTAGGAATTGGGAATTGTATCCACATTTGTGTGGGGTGAGAGGGGGAACATAATCTCACCATCAGCAGTCAAGTTTACTGTGAGACTGGCGCCTCGCACAACGACGCCACCGAGGCAGGTCATATTGTATTTGTTTTCCACCCACCTTTCCCCTGTTCCTTACGACAATGAACACACTTTACACTGCTGCCTCTGGTCAAAAAGGTAATGGCTGCCTCTTGAAGAAAACCACTCGTTACTGCCCAATTCATCAACATCGGTATCATTAATTTTATCGGAACTGGTCAAAAGGCAGTGTGAAACACACAAACGGGTGAAAAATGTAAATTGGTAGTTTTTGGACACAAAGATATAGGAACATGTGAACTCCAATGCTCACACCATTTTATATCTTACTATTCACCTTTTCTATATCTCAATAAGGAAAACCTCTTTTCCCTTTATGAGGTAATTGTATTATATTTGGAAGAAGGTACAGGAAAGGTGGATAGAAACATAGAAAAGGGGGACGAACACAATATGGCCTTTACAATGACAAGAAGAACACAGTTCACACTTTACACTGCTGCCAATGGACAAAGAGGTATTGGATGTCTCTTAAAGAAAATTGATCGTCACCGCCCAATCCCCCGACCTAGGTTTCATTCTATCAGAACTCATCAGGGAGGAGTGTGAAATGCACAACACAACTTCCTAAAAGAGAAAACCAAAAAACACAAAATAGGAGAATAAAGGAAAATGGTAAAGAATGATAGAACACATAGAAAGGAACAAGTAAAAGGTATAACAAAAAGGACAAACACAGGAAAAGGACAGGGATGCGAATCTATGATATAACTCAATAAGGAAAACCTCTATTCGCCTTTTCTGTAACAATGTTCCTAATGTTATATTGGTGTGTGAAAGTGAAGTAATTTACAGTAACAATCAGACCAATATATTATTAAAAATGGACCAGATGACCATTTAGATTGGGAGTGGGTTGCCGGCGCTTACCTGAGAGATACTCGGGAAAGTTTGTTCAGGTGAGACACTAACAATATACTTTTAAAGAATGGTTCCTTTAAACATGCGTTATTTACCTTTATTGTCTACTTAGCACCGCTGGCGCTGGACTGAAGGTTAATAACTGCATCTTTAAGTCTATTACTTGGACCCAACAACTCCAAGCGAAACACTTTTTAGCTCATTAGTGTGACTACTAAGTTAAGGGTTCCCGGTTCGATCCCTAATACGGCCAAAAAATCTTATCAATGCCAAACGGTGGAAGTTTCCCTTTTAAAGTTGGGAATTAATGTCAGGGGGGGGAGGGTGGGGGGTGTTGTCTGTTCTGGATTTAAGCTAACCAGTTTATTCAGAAAGTAAACCTTGAATATGTCATAACTAAATGGAACCAAAAATCCGCCCAAGATTCCTTTTAGTTTTATATTTCCATTCTGTTTGTTGAACTTCCATACATAACAAAATGAAAATACATCTGACAGAGCATGGATCTCTCTTGGAGGCTTCAGACGGGACAGACGCTGGTGTGGACTATGTCCGCTATGTTCTTGAAGAACTCTTGGTCTCGACACGTGTCCAACACGTGGAGCACGCACTGCACACTCTCCTCCATGCTGCTGCGGAAACAAAATGAGACTGTGGCCAAGGGAGGTTTTGTTAAGTTAGCGCACGGCGTTCTTACAGCTGGTTGCACTAACCTGCACTGCTGCTTGCTCAGCGCTAGGCGAGGCAACAATCTGACTGTGGGCTCCTCGTCCTTGGTCACCAGCGCCGCGAAGGAGGCTCCGCATTGCCTCAGCTCCGACTGCCTCGCCTGCACGCACTCCAGGGCTAGGTCAACTGCACACAATCATCCACTCATATCGAGCGCCAGGTGTAAGTGCACACAATCATCCACTCATATCGAGTGCCAGATGTAAGTACACTCTGACCTGAATCCTGACGAGAGTTCTCAAACCTATTTCCTTCCATTTGGCGGAGCTATATTTTGTTAGTTTGGGTAAATGATACATTTCAGAGGGGATTGAGAAACTGGGACATTGTAGTGTGTCCAGTCTCTACAGCTGTTTGAGACGACCTGTGTCTCTTGTCCAGTCTCTACAACTGTTTGAGACGGCCTGTATCTCTTGTCCAGTCTCTACAGCTGTAGAGACGGCCTGTATCTCTTGTCCAGTCTCTACAGCTGTTTGAGACGACCTGTATCCCTTGTACAGTCTCTACAACTGTTTGAGACGGCCTGTATCTCTTGTCCAGTCTCTTGATACGTGCAAGTTCTATGGGTACGCCCCAATATTCTTAAAACTTGGCAGATATAACTGGGTAAAGTTACTAGATCTGGTCTCGCCCATCAGCTGTGCGTTTATGGTTAGTATCGACCCACCCTGACCGAGGGTCCAGTCTGGACACTTACTTGTCGAGTGTCCTAATTGAGAGCAAACAAACTCTGCCACAGCGCGGGAAACGTTGGTCACAATCCGCAGGTCAATCTTCTCATCTGCGTCCATGCAGGGCTCCAGCGCTGTCGAGAAGACAAGGCCACACCGGCTTACACCGCTGCGGAGTCTGGAAATACAGCGGGGTGAACACTAGAGGGTGTCTACAGGGTGTAACAGTTCTCCACCCCACACTAATGTGGGTGTCTTCATTCTATTAGTGTAATTAATGTGCATCAACCTAAATGGGTGTTAAGATGCGGTGTAAAATATATTTATACCCTCTAATTTTTAAAATACCGCCCCTTGAAGGACTTTTCGTAAAAACAAATGTTCTTTGCTTTGAACATTGATATGCGACTATATTCATATTGTTATCAAAAAAATATTTAGCACCGCGTCTTACTACCCGTTCGGGTTATACGCTCTAAGTACTAATTACCCTAATAGATTAAGAATTGGGAAGGTTAAATTAGAGGAAGTGAACCCACATTTGCGTGGAGAGAATGTGGAAAACCATTTAGGAAAAACCACCCCCATTTCACCCGACCGAGATTCGAACTTCGATCTCTGTTCTCAGCACTTGTGCTCAACACAAGCTCATTAGCCAACTACGCCACCGAGGTGGGTTGTTATCAAAAGCATCAGCTGCAGGTTACATAAGCTGACCTATGAATACATGACGAAAGATCATGTAGCTAGCTTGTTTGACCGTCAGTTAGGTCCATTCTTAATAAAACTGTGCCCCGGTTCTGTTCATTGTAGCCAACACGATGTCCGTCGAGCCTCGTCAGTACCTGCACATCCTGTTGTAAAGCTCCAAAGAACCGTTTCTTCCAATATCTAAAATAGACGTGTGATTGGTCGCCAAGATGAGGCATTCGATAACACCTCCGATCGCCTTCTGCAAGGATTTAAACAATGTCTTGTCACGTTTGCAAGCACTCACACCACCTGATTAACAGTAATTAGTAATAATTGTTAATTGGAAATACTGAACGTTTTAATTCACTACAACACACCTTGGCTGAGTCTACAGGATGTGTGGGTGTAAGAGTCCCAGCTTCAATTCTCGTTAGGGCTGAGAAATGTATTAGTATTTATATTGTGTTGCGTAAATATTGGTGGGGGGACGAGGAATTTGGTCCTAGATTTAAGTTAGTTTTGAAGTTGAAAGTGCCGATATAATAATTAGGTTTGTTCTTATTTGTAAGGCCAGAGGAAGATGGACACTTCACGAAACTGACCGGCCACTGGCAGTTGTTGTGGGGCTTTGGTTATAGGAGTATTTACAAGTACAGTCAGTTTAACCTGAAAGATAGCAGCGCCATAGCTGAAACTTGCAACGTAAGATTACTATCCTTTAGGTTGAACAGTGTACCTGTAAAATAAACAGACTATGTTTTCTTAAAGTTATACAACTAAACATTTTCATATTTTTTTAAATAAAGCACAAAGCCAAGGGTTGGGCCACTAAAAATGAGGCCAACCGGAAACTCTTGTGAAAAGATCTTTACCGTGGCCTCAAGTAATGCCGCCTCGCCTCCTCCCTCAAGACACTTGTGTTCCAAGATTTCCTGGGCCTGATGAAGGTCCATCCCACTGGGCCCCATGAGGGGTAGGTACCCGAACTTGGGCAGGAAATGGAGCACCTGGTCTGCAGCGGAGACTGTCGAAAATGTAAACCTAGCATGTGTGGCTTAGTCAGTTATGCTGCAGCTCAAACAGAAATGTCACCTGTATCGGTGGCCGCATGGTCTCTGGTGTCTGTGATAGTCAAGGTTCAAACCGCGTAAGGGATTACACCCTGGACTGAGACAACTTTGTATCAAAGTGAACACTCGGAGGTCTACTAAAGAAAGTTTTGATAATTATAACCAATTATGTTTGTTTTGGTTTCATTAGACATAATATATCCTGAAATGATGCAATAAAAAACTGTTATTGATTCAAATGAATAAACCAAAATGGATCAAATGCTGAAACTATGAACTTATATAAATTGTTGCAAATAAATACCTTTTAGAATCATCAAAACCCAAACTAGTGTCAGCAACATTTTAAAAACTACTTTTGTCAATTACAGGCAAATAACCGACAACTTCTCAGCTATTCCACTTTATAACATTAGTTCAAACAATGGCCAGAGAGATATTACTGTTCTATGACACACATGGCCAAAGAGATATTACTGTTCTATGACACACATGGCCAAAGAGATATTACTGTTCTAATGACACACATGGCCAAAGAGATCAAATTATTACTGTTCTATGACACACATGGCCAAAGAGATCAAATTATTACTGTTCTATGACACACATGGCCAGAGAGATCAAATTATTACTGTTCTATGACACACATGGCCAGAGAGATATTACTGTTCTATGACACACATGGCCAGAGAGATATTACTGTTCTATGACAACAGAGATGGCCAAAGAGATATTACTGTTCTATGACACACATGGCCAGAGAGATCAAATTATTACTGTTCTATGACACAGATGGCCAGAGAGATATTACTGTTCTATGACACAGAGATGGCCAAAGAGATATTACTGTTCTATGACACAGATGGCCAGAGAGATATTACTGTTCTATGACACAGAGATGGCCAAAGAGATATTACTGTTCTATGACACAGAGATGGCCAGAGAGAGATTACTGTTCTATGACACACATGGCCAGAGAGATCAAATTATTACTGTTCTATGACACAAGTGAATAGAGTTTAAGACACTTCTATTAGTATGGTGTTTAAATCCTATGACACTAGTTTGGGTTTTATAAAGCCGAAAGGTATTTATTTGCAAGAGGAAGTGGGTTACTAGAAATATTATTGGTAGTAGAATTCAGTTCTTGGTAAAGAGACAACTTTGTCAATTGAGCATGAAAAAACATGGATATATATGATACAATAATATAGGCACCATTTGAATTAATGAAAAAGTTTGGTAGTAATTAAGTTATAACTTATTACATATATAATACAATAATTTAAACAAACATCTAAAAAAAATTAAACATATTAAACAATTAAAAATTGAACTTTGGGTCATCTTATCATATCACTGTTTGATAGTAATTTGACTCAATATGTATATATCAATTGTCTTGTGTAGAATTGGGGACAAAACAAGACAATTAACGTATACATGTTTGGGTCATCTTGTCATATCACTGTTTTTGAGCTTTTGAGTCAAATTACTTTCAATTTTTAATTCTTCAACAAGTTTAAAACTTTTTAGATGTTTGTAAAAATTTATGATTATTTACATATATAATACAATAATTTAAGTTATAACTTGTAATTATTATTACCAAACTTTTTCATTAATTCAAATGGTGCCTATATTATTGTTGTATCATATATATCCATGTTTTTTCATGCTATATTGACAGTTGTCTCTTTACCAAGAACTGAATTCTACTACCAATAATCTAACAGTTGCCTATTAACTATTAAAATGTTTGTCAATTGAAATTTAAGTTTGATTGGATTAAAGGTAATTCTAGGGGTGTACAAAGCTGATATGTTTTGAAGCCAATTCTCAAGCTTCGCACACCCCTAGAGTTAACTTAGAGTTGGCTTCGAAACTCATCGGCTTCAACTTCACTTTGAAACTTCGACAATAACAATATTAGCAGCTTAAACTACTCACTTTATTTTCAATTACTTCCCAATTAGTGTTTATATGGATCAATTATGAAGTATATGAATTGCATGTTATAACTTGATTTATCAGATTAAAACAGATTATTACAAATAATTGTGGAATAAAATTTTTTCCAAGTAATTTCAGTGCATAAAATTATTTAAATACTTATATTTTTTTTCAAGCCTAATTCAGATAACAAACAAAATATTTAAACTTTGATTCAGCTTCGATAATATTTTATACATTCTAATAAAAATAAACGTTTGTCTTAGCATATTACAACACCAAAGGTAACATTGAGACGATTAATATTACATGTAAAACTATGATATGTGGGCGCCATTCCTGCCAGGAGCAAATAAATACAACTTTAACTTGGCTAACACTGGAAACCACTGGGCGTGCTGTAAACCCACAACAATGGTGTGCTGTAAACCCACAACAATGGTGTGCTGTAAATCTCAACAAGAGTTGAAGGAGAATACTTGAAAATTTAATAAGAACAATTTAAATTATAAATGGATCATTGAATGATATGTACCAATTCAAATTCGAATAAACAAAACAATTATTGAAACATTTGTATGTTATTGTTTCGAGACCACATCCAGATTATATCTATGGTATTCAAAGTAAATATTATTGTTGACAAATAAAATACATCAGTGATCAAAAGTTATATTAATTTTGTAGAAATAATGAAGTAATGTGTCTGGATGTTTTAAATTTATACTGGAAGACACGTGAGAAACAAAATATTTAATGTTGATCTGTCTAGATCTCGCCAATGTGTCCAATAACACAAATGTCAAATTTGTTTCCTTTTATCAATTTCAACTCCTCCACAATTTAAGGAAATAAATTCTAGTTATTAGATCAAATTTAGTTGGGAGCCACACAGGTTTGGTTTGAACGACCCCAAGGAAGAGCCCAATATTATTTGAAAAAATGTTCCAGGAATCAAATTTAATAATATTCTATTTTGTTAAAGTCCACTAGAAAACTTGTGTATTAAAACAAAAGATAAAATGTTGGCTATGGACTAGGGAAAAATAAAACATAAGATGCAATTTATTATTATTAGCACCGCGTCTTACTACCCGTTCGGGTTATACGTCTTACTACCCGTTCGGGTTATACGCACTTACGCTAATGTGTAGGGTGATTGTGAGATGAAATGAAGGACCTACAGTTTAACGTGTGATCCGAACCACGGTGGAGGCCTGGCATTCCACACATTCCCAAGATGTCTTGTCAGAGGTGAATAAAATGCAATTAAAGTAAAACTTGGTCAACCAATATGAACAATATTTCCTAACATAATTTAAATTTTTATTTCCATCGGTCAGAATTGAAATGTGCACTAGTTTTGAAGTATCTACATCAATTTATTTTCTTTTATAACTACGAGAGAAACCACTCGCTTGTTTCAACAGCCCTGCGCATGCGTCGGAATAAAATCATGGCCGACATTGAAAATACATAAAGGGGAATCAACACACTTCTTAAAAGGATAAATATGTCTAATAAAGAGGTGGTCTTCCATAGCTCAAAATTCATTATTTTAATTATTTTAAACAGTGTTCTTCCTTCTGTCTTATTGTTAATGATATTTTGTCACGCATTATTTTGTGACAAACTTTGAAGTACATCAATTTTCAACCAAAACAAAAATGAATTATAAAATATTTACAAAGTAGAAAAATATAGGGAAATATATGGATGGGTGGCAAATAACATTACAATAATAGATTCAAGTTTGCTTCAAATTCAATAAGTGGACCTCACCAATCCCTTAAACTCTATGAATAACTCCAATAAACTACTTTGGGTAAGGAGCGGATGAAATAAATTGTTAATCAGATGTTTATTAGATATCTGCAATAAATATTACAAAACAAAGCACATTTTCACAAATAAGTGCAGTCTAACTCAAGGGTGCAAAGTTAATAAAGTTCTTCTTGAGTATGTTTATAAAAACAAGGTTTACATTCAGATAAATACTATCCCACGCAACATTTGCTTGCATAGATCAAATTATTAAATATAACAAGGTTTCAAAATATGGGACTAATGTCATCCTATTTTCCCTACAAATAATATAATAGTATAGTCTAGGAAACCAAATATAGACTTTCATCCAAGGTACACACGGGCAAACACCAAACTGGAAAGGGAGTCGGTTTCATGGTCCGACGCTACAGTAAATACAGGACAACCCCTACCTTGATACGAAACTAGCCCCGGTAGGTGTCTAGTGTTAGTTCGATCAGCTGTTTGACCTGGAATGTTTATTTCGACCAATCGTACTGAAGATATTTCCGTGTCACTGGTTTGTACACTGTGTCTACTCCAGACCATGGTGGAATAAAGCACAGTGTACAAGGGCCGGTGAGATTTTGGAAAGAATCGCCAGTCTCTTAGTCACCGTGTCTGGCATTCAAGCCCAACCGACGGTCAAAGATGGAGAAAGAATATTAAAGATAGATATCAAAATATTAAATAATAGCACAAATTATCTCTGCAGTTTAGAGATATTTTAAAATATGAAGATTAAAAGTATGGATCAACTCAACAACTTGTAAAATTTCCCTTATTTAACCCAGCAGAAACAATAGTCTGTGGAATGCATAATATATTCTCAAAAAAAAAAAAGGTACAGATTGCTACTTATTCAGGTTAACATATTTCCAAAATGGTGGCAAATTGTCGCTGTCCCAACGACTAATCTATCCATCCGAAGTTGAGGAATTTTAACAAACAAAACATGAAAACAAACAACGCAACTCTTTAAACAAACTTTTGTCATCACAGACTCGAGGAATTTAATCGTACTTCAAAAATAATTCCTGCTCTTCTTGTTTACAACAAAGTAGTATATTACAATAATGTACACGAGGAACACAAGACATCTCCCACCACCCATTCTCGTGTGAGAGTGTGTGTGTGTATGTGTGTGAAGAACTGAACTGTGATCTCAACGTAGGTCAAATGTTCAGAACTTCTGGTTGTGAACTGTCAAACAAGTTGTCAGTGTTGACAAGAATCGTGTCAGCTCCGCCCTAAATACACACACACACACACACACGCGTGTCAATGACACGAGAACACGTGTCGCTCGTCTGGTGTGAAACACACAACCCTTGAGGTGAGTATTGAGTCCAAACTGTATCCACCCACTATAACTGATATGTAAGAATTAATAACATGGTCACATGCAGACAGGCTCAACTTGTTCATTATTAACCGTATATTGCTTTTAATGGCTGGAGACAGCGATGAAAGGAGGGAGAGAGATGGAAGTATTTCACTAAATTTACCCACCGTTGATTATAATAATGATCTCGTCCAACTTTTCTTTCAGTTATAACAATTTGTTATTTCAGCTAAGATTAATAAAATAAGAGAAACTAAGTTTAAACGTTGTATTACCAGCGAGTCTTTACAGTAGTTTCCTGGTATTATCATAATTAATGTATGAATACATGAAAATACAGTCCGATTTTCATAGGACGCCCCGTTATTTGTAAATTGAAAATTAGTGTGGCTAAAATGGTGGAAAAAAATAATTCTTAGCCCGTTTAATCAATGATGGAAGGCTTGAAGACCCCCCCCCCCCTACCCCATGACCGATGTGAAAATGTCAGTAGAAATACTTCAGATGTAACATGGAGGGTTCCGGAATGTATCCCTGATAGTTATGAAAACATTTTGTTTATGTTTAAGGAATAGCTATTTTCAATATTTTTGAGATCCATGTGATTATGTTTGGGAGTTGTTCATTTGTTTAATCTCGTACCTTCTCCCAAACATAACAGGTTTATATGTTTCACGATACATTCATTGCAGACCGAACTAGAATTTTAACTAAACTAAGAAATTGTTGCACAAGATTACCCAGATAGCAATGTTTAAATAACAATCTTACAGAGACATGGTACCAAGCCTGGTACAGAAGTGGGTCTTGGTATTAACGTATCAAACTTTATGAGCAAGATGGCCACCCATTCACAAACTATTGATTGTTTTGACATGTGGTATGAAAATATCGGTCTGTCCTCCGGAGGATCATCGGGAGCGCGTAACGGGTTAGACGCGAGGGCCGAGCGCCAGGGCCAGCAACAGCGACGCGGCGGTCAGACCCAGAACGGCCGCCGTCTCTCGGGGAGCACTGTTGGGGTCCGCGCCTGTCCGACTCAGACTCTTCATGGCGTGACAAGGCGTCATCTGCCACACGTAGTTGAAGAGAGACTCCACGATGTTGGCAGGAGTGGGCTCGGAACATCCTTCTAGAACCTTCACCACGCAGCTCTGGAGCAGTTTCATGTCCCTGCAGACACACACTTCAGTTAGACAAAGATCCTTCACCTCCGACAAGACGTGTATGTGTTGATAGTGATGATGGACTACCTACCTGCACTCTGGCTCCTCCAGTACCAGACTAGGGATGGAGTTGAGGGAGGTCGTGTTCTTGGGGAGATACTGGGACACTGTGTATGTGTTGATAGTGATGACGGACTACCTACCTGCACTCTGGCTCCTCCAGTACCAGACTAGGGAGGTCGTGTTCTTGGGGAGATACTGGGACACTGTGTATGTGTTGATAGTGATGGTGGACTACCTAGCTGCACTCTGGCTCCTCCAGTACCAGACTAGGGATAGAGTTGAGGGAGGTGGTGTTCTTGGGGAGATACTGGGACACTGTGTATGTGTTGATAGTGATGGCGGACTACCTACCTCCACTCTGGCTCCTCCAGTACCAGACTAGGGAGGTCGTGTTCTTGGGGAGATACTGGGACACTGTGTATGTGTTGATAGTGATGACGGACTACCTACCTGCACTCTGGCTCCTCCAGTACCAGACTAGGGATAGAGTTGAGGGAGGTCGTGTTCTTGGGGAGATACTGGGACACTGTGTATGTGTTGATAGTGATGACGGACTACCTACCTGCACTCTGGCTCCTCCAGTACCAGACTAGGGATAGAGTTGAGGGAGGTCGTGTTCTTGGGGAGATACTGGGACACTGTGTATGTGTTGATAGT
>CABFVX010005350.1:16857-27985 GCA_902151425.1 Timema shepardi
CAGGGACTGTCCCAGGCAAGGGACGGTCAGGGTCACAGGGACTGTCCCAGACAAGCGCCGGCCCGGCCCGCAGGGACTGTCCCAGGCAAGGGACGGTCAGGGTCACAGGGACTGTCCCAGACAAGGGACGGTCAGGGTCACAGGGACTGTCCCAGACAAGCGCCGGTCCGGCCCACAGGGACTGTCAGGGTCACAGGGACTGTCCCAGACAAGCGCCGGTCAGGGTCACAGGGACTGTCAGGGTCACAGGGATGGTCCCAGACGAGAGTGTAAAAGCCACAGCGGAGGATCACATGACCAGATGTATGGATACATGAAAGTAGATCTTACTACTCTTCTATCTGTTAGATAAGGTTGATGCTAAAGATTTTAGAGGATGGCGAGCGGCTCGTCTCGACTAATCTGCAGGACATCACAAGTGTGAGATAAGTGAGACCTTTCTTCTCTGTTGTTCAGCCGGGAGCAGAGATAACTGAGCTCTCACTGAACTTTGGAGCGGTGGAGTTTGGACCCTACACTGGATCACATGTCTCGCCAGCAATCAGGTCAGGGTTTGAATCGTGCTCCACTGTAATGATTTCCCACCCTACCTCCACACAAGTGCAGGTACATTTACTCTAAAATCATACCTTTCCTCATACCCATGAACAGGTACTAGCAAGTGACAGTGACAGATCACATGGTTTGACGAATGAATACATGTAAGTAGATCTAGTAACTCATCTAGGACTTCTTGTCCGTGATCGTAGGTGTGATGTGTTTCACATACTTGCAGTACTTGCGGAACACGACGTCCAGGTCTCCGGTGGGCTTGGCCTTCTCCACCTCCTGCTTCAGTTGGGTGACGTTCACCAGCGACTTGACGCACTCAGACACTTGCGTCACGGATTCCTGGAACAAGTGCTCGTTCTTAGAGCCTCGGGATATGAGACATGACAGGACAAACTACCCCCCACATTACCGGGCTCGTATCTCCACCCTTGGAACAGCTCACCAAGACTCACCATGAACCTGTCGCCCCTCACATTACCGGGCTCATGTCTCCATCATCGGAACAGCTCATCAAGACTCACCATGGACCTGTCGAACGCCTGCTCGTCAGCGTTCTGGAGACACTTCTTCTTGAAGGCGTTCTCCGCCTCCTCCACCGTGGGGATGTGGGAGTCGTTGAGGGAGGGCACTCCAGAGAGGGAGGTGATGTTTTTTAGCAGGTCCTGGGGGTTCACCTCCTGCTGGAGACTGGCCAGGTCCGAGCTGGTGTCGGCCCTCACCGCGGCTAGAACACAGGAAACAGTCAGTGGTGAGACCAGACCAAGGTGTATTGAACAGGTAGTAGCGAGACCAGACCAAGGTATATTGAACAGGTAGTAGTAAGTAGTGAGACCAGACCAAGGTATATTGAACAGGTAGTAGCGAGACCAGACCAAGGTATATTGAACAGGTAGTAGTGAGACCAGACCAAGGTGTATTGAACAGGTAGTAGTGAGTAGTGAGACCAGACCAAGGTATATTGAACAGGTAGTAGTGAGACCAGACCAAGGTATATTGAACAGGTAGTAGTGAGACCAGACCAAGGTATATTGCAGGCGGCTGTGCCAATTAGTTAAAGTGGTAATTGGTCTGATAATGGCCTTGAGAAGAAGTTTGCAGTGACTGTACCTCACGAAGAAACCCTACTCAGGTAATCCTTTTAGACGCCTTCAAGAATCGAACAAGTGTTTCTGGCCTGGTCGACGACTGCTACCGGGACCACAAACATTTCAGTGGGCGATTCTAGACATTATCCACAGGTACGTTCACGATAGCGTTCATTCATTAAGGCGAGGTTCGTAGGGGACGCGAGATAAGGCGCTGTTTTGCAGTTTTTATAGCAAAAATAAATAAAATATAGCTCTGTAGAAACCGAGTATGATTTCCTACACACGGTGATATCAACATTTGTTGAATATCTGGCAAGAACTTAGCAGCATTAGATGACACCAACTTTTTAAATGAAGAGAAGCTGTCATTAAGTTCCAGGACACCCTCAACAGATCAACAACTGTTGATAACACCATGCGAAGAAAATCAACTGTTGCTAACACCATGCGAAGAAAATCAATTGTTGATATCACCACGCGAAGAAAATCAACTGTTGCTAACACCACGCGAAGAAAATTAACTGTTGCTAACACCACGCGAAGAAAATTAACTGTTGCTAACACCACGCGAAGAAAATTAACTGTTGCTAACACCACGCGAAGAAAATTAACTGTTGCTAACACCACGCGAAGAAAATTAACTGTTAATATCACCACGTGAAGGGAATTAACTGTTGATATCACCACGTGAAGAGATTTAACTGTTGATATCACCACGTGAAGAGATTTAACTGTTGATATCACCACGCGAAGAAAATTAACTGTTGCTAACACCACGCGAAGAAAATTAACTGTTGCTAACACCACGCGAAGAAAAATTAACTGCTGATATCACCACGCGAAGAAAATCAACTGCTGATATCACCACGTGAAGGAAATCAACTGTTGATATCACCACGTGAAGGAAATCAACTGTTGATATCACCACGTGAAAAAATCAACTGTTGATATCACCACGTGAAGAAAATCCACTGTTGATATCACCACGTGAAGGGAATTAACTGTTGATATCACCACGTGAAGAGATGTAACTGTTGATATCACCACGTGAAGAGATTTAACTGTTGATATCACCACGTAAGAGATTTAACTGTTGATATCACCACGTGAAGAGATTTAACTGTTGATATCACCACAGTGAAGAGAATTAACTGTTGATATCACCACGTGAAGAGAATTAACTGTTGATATCACCACGCGAAGAAAATTAACTGTTGATATCACCACGCGAAGGGAATTAACTGTTGATATCACCAAGTGTAGGGAATTAACTGTTGCTATCACCACGTGAAGGGAATCAACTGTTGATATCACCACGTGAAGAAAATCAACTGTTGATATCACCACGTGAAGAAAATCAACTGTTGATATCACCACGTGAAGAAAATCAACTGTTGATATCACCACGTGAAGAAAATCAACTGTTGATATCACCACGTGAAGAGAATCAACTGTTGATATCACCACGTGAAGGGAATTAACTGTTTTGGAGGCCACAGTGATGAGAAAAAACAGCCAATTACTGTTCTTGATTTCCAAATCTAAACAGCCACGTGTAAAGTTTGATAGGACTGATAGAAATATCTGTGTAGGTTTTATTTTGCCGGTAATGCCGAGGAAAGGTTTTATATTGGAGGTCAAGTTGAACCGAGATTAGATAGAGGCGACGTTAATCTGCCGCCATCAAACGACATTTCAGATGAAGACGACATGGTCTGGGAGTGAACCTCCTCTAGTTAGCAACAACGAGCAGATCTTTCCCACGAGAGGCCCGTTACTGCACACACACACAGTTGGTCGGATTGTACTGATAAATCGCCTACGAATCATGTGATAAGTGAGAGAGAGAGAGAGAGAGAGAGAGAGAGTGGTCAGCTCTTCCATTTCCTGGAGGCCGCTAACAGAGAGAAGTTATCATTCAGTTATCCAACTGATCTAATATATCAGCAACTTCAGTCCTGGCCTGCACATCACTGCCTCCCGAATGTCCGCAAGAGAGAGACGAAGGTAACTATACTACACTTGGTGACAAAATGTCACTGGCCAGTATTTCTCCACCAATGCTAGCAGCTCCTGGTCCTGGTGCTTGGAGAAGTTGTCCTGTAATAACAATGGTAGGTAGATAACATCGAGACATGCATGTCCTTGGGACTGTGAGAGCTATGGAGGTATTAGACATGCTCCAGTGGCGGCTTCTAACGAGATTACCGACCATATCTCTCCTTGAGACTATGGTGCTATGGTAACTGGGGTACATATCTCCTTGAGACTATGGTACTATGCTCACTGGGGAACATATCTCCTTGAGACTATGGTAACTGGGGAACATATCTCCTGAGACTATGGTCACCGGGGTACATATCTCCCTGAGACTATGGTAACTGGGGAACATATCTCCCTGAGACTATGGTAACTGGGGAACATATCTCCTTGAGACTATGGTCACTGGGGAACATATTTCCAGAGACTATGGTCACTGGGGAACATATCTCCAGAGACTATGGTAACTGGGGAACATATCTCCTGACACTATGGTGCTATGGTCACTGGGGAACATATCTCCTGAGACTATGGTAACTGGGGAACATATCTCCTGAGACTATGGTGCTATGGTCACTGGGGAACATATCTCCTGAGACTATGGTAACTGGGGAACATATCTCCTGAGACTATGGTAACTGGGGAACATATCTCCTGAGACTATGGTAACTGGGGAACATATCTCCTGATACTATGGTAACTGGGGAACATCTCCTGACACTATGGTGCTATGGTCACTGGGGAACATCTCCTGACACTATGGTGCTATGGTCACTGGGGAACATATCTCCTGATACTATGGTAACTGGGGAACATATCTCCTGAAACTATGGTGCTATGGTCACTGGGGAACATATCTCCTTGAGACTATGGTCACTGGGGAACATATCTCAATGAGACTATGGTCACTGGGAAACATATCTCAATGAGACTATGGTAACTGGGGAACATATCTCAATGAGACTATGGTAACTGGGGAACATATCTCAATGATACTATGGTAACTGGGGAACATATCTCAATGAGACTATGGTAACTGGGGAACATATCTCCTGAGACTATGGTAACTGGGGAACATATCTCCTGAGACTATGGTAACTGGGGAACAATATCTCCTGAGACTATGATAATTGGGGAACATATCTCCTGAGACTATGGTAATTGGGGAACATATCTCCAGAGACTATGGTAACTGGGGAGCATATCTCCTGAGACTATGGTAACTGGGGAACATATCTCCTGAGACTATGGTCACTGGGGAACATATCTCCTTGAGACTATGGTAACTGGGGAACATATCTCCTGAGACTATGGAACTATGGTCACTGGGGAACATATCTCCTGAGACTATGGTCACTGGGGAACATATCTCCTAGGACTATGGTAACTGGGGAACATATCTCCTTGAGACTATGGTAACTGGGGAACATATCTCCTTGAGTCTATGGTCACTGGGGTACATATCTCCTGAGACTATATAACCAAGAATCCTGTAAGTCATATAAAAACCACTTATTCATTGCAGCAAACGTATATTAGTTTTAAAATGAAACACGTGACCTAACTTCCTTTGTAGGATCTACTTAGTATGATATTACAGTGTCGGNACTGGGGAACATATCTCCTGAGACTATGGTCACTGGGGAACATATCTCCTAGGACTATGGTAACTGGGGAACATATCTCCTTGAGACTATGGTAACTGGGGAACATATCTCCTTGAGTCTATGGTCACTGGGGTACATATCTCCTGAGACTATATAACCAAGAATCCTGTAAGTCATATAAAAACCACTTATTCATT
Source organism: Timema shepardi (assembly GCA_902151425.1). NCBI lineage: Eukaryota > Metazoa > Arthropoda > Insecta > Phasmatodea > Timematidae > Timema > Timema shepardi. The sequence continues at coordinate 22,342 of CABFVX010005350.1, forward strand.
GCAGCAAACGTATATTAGTTTTAAAATGAAACACGTGACCTAACTTCCTTTGTAGGATCTACTTAGTATGATATTACAGTGTCGGTTATATTTTCTGTTATTTGATTTATTTTTAAATGTATCTTTTACAATCCATGGAAGATGTTTTATAGAATATAGCTAACTACTCTCTAATAGAACATAATCTATGGTTCATACAAAGAAACCAACCCGTTCAAGCAAAGCAGTTAAAAATGTAATTGCACTTCATGAAAGCCCTGTCCTTCGACACTCAGTTATAGCAAAAAATTGTGTTCTTTAATTAATAATATATATATAATAATAATATCATATATTATTTCGTACAAATTTAATATTGTTATATTTTACTGGAAAGTTTGCTCGAATAAGCAAATAATTGATATTTTTTCCCGCTCAGTACCAAAGTACATTTTTCAAACTCTGCTATAAAACAAGAAAAACCTAAGCTCGGCGGTTGAAACAAAGACATAAAAAAATAATTTAAAACGTTTGCTGTCAAAAGTAGTTAAATGGTATACGCACGAGTGTTACTTTTATTTTGAAAACATAAGTAAAAGAAATCCTGTTTTTTTTAATGTGTGCTTTATGTAAAATAGGCCCTTGGAAGGCAAAAGTCGTAATGATGCATGCAATTAATAATTATCACTAAGACAAAACATCAAACTTATAATAAATAATGTGGATCCAAGCCACATTGGATATTCATCAAATTAATATTTAAACCTTAAAAAGAAAACACCAAAGACAAGACAAATTTAAATAGAAGTCTTTAATCGAAGCTTACCTAAGACCAGAAGAGTAAAAGCGAATACTGATGACCTCTGCATTTTAAAAATATAAGTTCTGTAAACGAGAATAAACCGTTTCAAGACAATTGTTCAGGTTAGTAAACTATGGTTATTTCTTGAATGTGCGGCACTTAATAGACATTAGACAGACCACTGATATAAAACAGATACTGTTTGAAATCTCACACAGAACAACGTCAAATGAAGTCACAAGAAGAACTGAGACTAGTTTTCTCGCGAGTGGACAAGAATGAAGTGGCGTTTTGCAAGTTGTTTGACGCCTGCAAGGTTATGACGTCACAAGATACGCTTTCCAAAACGATCTTGACTGTAACCGCCGTGGACAGAGAATATTACACATTATTAATTAAACAATTAAATGTTTTGGATGGTCGTGAGCTGTGTAAAATAATCAGATTGACAATTTTGTATTTTCTAAATGTAGTTTTTTTACGAATTTATTTGTAATATTGGTAGCAACTGTATAAGCTCCTACTCAGAGAAGACTGTGGACAGTAGAGCATCGGTTTGATCTGCGCATGCGTGTGCAGTTATTGGAGAGCGCGGCAAATAACTTTAAATCATGTTCCAGCCATTCAGGGGAAAACTCTGAGAGGTTGCACTAAATACAACTGACATCTAATTGTTTCTGTCAGATATAACGAGATAATCTGCCCCTGGGCGGAAGTATAGAGTGATATTGTACAATTCTTATATAAAAAGGACCTTATCTGACAGCAAAAATAGTTGTTATTATTATTATTAGCACCGCGTCTTACTACCCGTTCGGATTATACGCACTTACGCTAATGTGTAATGGTAGGGTGATTGTGAGATTAAATGGAGAACCTACAGTTTAACGTGGGATCCGAACCACGGTGGAGGCTTGGCATTCTTCACATTCACAAGATGTCTTGTCAGAGGTGAAGGAAGGGTTCGGTAATCAGATAAATCTTCGCCGCGACCAAAAATAGTTACTAGACCTAGATTTCACGTATTCATACGTGAAGTCTTGTTATCTGTAGCTGTCGCGTTTAGCAGATATCATTTTCTAAAGGTTCTTATTTCTAAGAGTTTTGCGAGAATAATGTTGTAAGCCGCAATAATCTTACATTTTGTTCATGATCGTTCTACTCCCCCCCCCCTCCCCAATTGAGGGGGTGCAGAATATTTACACTGATGGGTGAGGAAAGGGAGTAAAGGGACGGGAGACCGCACCGGGTTCGAGTCCGGTAAAGTAACTTGTTGTCAGAGCTGAGTGACGTCACCAGGCCGTTGAAAGTTCCACTGGAGGACATTTCCCGGTCCATTTGCCGCCGTTGCGACACCGGGTTCATTTCGACAGGAGAGCTTGGGGTCGTTGCTTGTTGGGGGGAAAGCGTTGAAGGTCAGATTAGCGGGCTTACCCCACCTCCCCCGGCTAGTTCTCTCTGACTCACTCGGGCTTAGTGATGGGCAAAATCGAATGATCATTCGATTCTTTGAAAAATAATCGAATGATTTTGAGAAGTAGTAAAGACTCGGTAATAATCGAATATTTACTACTTATAAAAGTAGTTACTAGTTGCTCGTTTTGCTTTGTGCTACTATTCTTTTCACCCTGCTGTCGAATCTCACAACACGTGTTCCTTTGCGTTTGCAGATTATCAACCATTTTCTATAACTACATTTAGTTCCTTGTGACGGTGTCAAAGATCAAAGTACAGCCACAACAAAATACTATACAGTGAATAAGTGAACGCATTTCACAAATAATTAGCTCGCAATTAATATAAATACTTTTGCGTACGATTGATAATTAAATAAGGAACATACATTTCCCTTTGTGTTTAAAAGATTCGAAATAATTTACCCTTTAATGTTTAATAAACATAACAAAAATATATAAGCTTACAATCGTAAAATTATTTCAGTGAATAAAATTATAATACGATCTGAATATTACGGCCGGGCAATGTTTTATTAAATACATTGAAAGTATATACCTATCTACTTAATAAATTTAAGTCAACGTTTAAAAAAAATATTTCTCAAACCATTCGTGATATTTGCGATTAGTTAGTTAGGAAGGTAAAATTTTAAGGAAATGAAAAAGAACAATCCAAGTAGTAATGTAACAAAATAACAGAATCATTTTGTAATTTTCATTCGAATTAATTTTGGCTGTTGTTCGATTGTAAACTGTACAACCACTTAAACTTTGTATTAAATTAGCCTTAGAATCATTCGAATGCGTAAGGTCGATTATTGTGTAGCAATGGGGACTATTTATTGAAAATGAACCTTATAGAAATGAAGAGATGTATAGAGATTGCCTGAAAACATTCATAATCATAAGGTCGATTTTCCTCAGCACTTCTGGCAAGGGTGGGGTAAGAGAATGAATCGGCCAGCTCGCGTCAAGTAAGCTATGTTTTCATTCGAATGTTTTTCTCAATTAGAATAATTTTGAAAGAATCGAATGAATCGATTATTCAGAATAATCGAATGAATCGATTCTATTCATACGATTCTGCCCATCACTACTCGGGCTGGCCGTAGCTGTCCTGTACTGTCCTCGGAATAGCTCCCTGATACATACAGTACAATCAGGGAGACTCCTAACTGGTCTCTATTCTGTAATGTCCTCGGAATAGCTCCCTGATACATACAGTACAATCAGGGAGACTCCTAACTGGCCTGTATCCTGTACTGTCCTCGGAATAGCTACCCTGATACATACAGTACAATCAGGGAGACTCCTAACTGGCCTGTTTCCTGTACTGTCCTCGGAATAGCTCCCTGATACATACAGTACAATCAAGGATACTCCTGACTGGCCTGTATCCTGTACTGTCCTCGGAATAGCTCCCTGATACATACAGTACAATCAGGGAGACTCCTAACTGGTCTCTATCCTGTACTGTCCTCGGAATAGCTCCCTGATACATACAGTACAATCAGAGAGACCCCTAACTGGCCTGTATCCTGTACTGTCCTCGGAATAGCTCCCTGATACATACAGTACAATCAGGGAGACTCCTAACTGGCCTGTATCCTGTACTGTCCTCGGAATAGCTCCCTGATACATACAGTCCAAAGCGGTTATACAAAGGTGTATCCTTTACAGCTCAGAAATATCGCGAGTGAATTTCCTCAACTGGAATAGTTTTTTTCCCAGAAGAAAATAATTGAAAACTTTCCATCCGCCATCTGTTGTTGCGCCCACTGGTGATTCGGTAACAGTCCAACCCCTGAGGTCTCAATTTCGTATGAGAGCAGAGTGTACTTGTTTCTGCGCATTCCGGGATAGATAGTACTCGCTGACTCCTGTAGATGTCTCTGTTATCAGTTGTGCTGTCTCTCGGGATGACTAACACTCACTCCCTCTGTGCGTCACACCCTGTTACTCATGGAGGAGGGACTGTAAGATATTTACCAGTGGCGGCTCGTGTGTAGGCACTGCGGACCTGCAGCACCCTCTATTTACACTTGATATGCTCGATAATAATTAATATAATGAGTCCTTTTTTCTTTAGTTCTTTATTTATTTTTGTAGTAACAATATATATTTCTTAAGCTTAATGTCAGTACTTCAGTAGCCATCCCCCAGTTAATGAAAAATATACAAAAATCTTTGTATGGAACTGTACGCTTCACAGTGACAGCGACGTGGTGTTTGACTGTTGTGCGCATGCGCACATAGAAGGGGGGTGGGGCGGAAGGCGGGACTGCCAGGTAGAGAGAGAGCACTGTTGCGATGCCCCACCCCCCAGTTTATGTTAAAGCATGGAAGAGACGTCACCCCCTAACGAGGGTCGTCCACGAAGTCATCTTGTGACAAGAGAGGGATGTGACTGATTGCTCGACTAAGACCCACGTCACACCGTCACCTTGTGACAAGAGAGGGATATGACTGATTGCTCAACTAAGACCCACGTCACACCAAGTCATCATGTGACAAGAGAGGGATATGACTGATTGCTCAACTAAGACTCACGTCACACCGTCACCTTGTGACAAGAGAGGGATATGACTGATTGCTCAACCAAGAGCCACGTCACACCAAGTTGGTACTGTCCAACACACAAACACTAGCGCTAATCACGTGACAACTAGCAGTCTCCCTGACCACTCAGTCACCGGATAGTCTGGACCAAACCACAGAAAGACGGAGGCCGATATCTCCACCCAGTGCTGATTGCGATAATTGACTGTTTCTCGAGTAATGTGTGATAACGACATCAACAGAGGAGGACAGTCAAGAGCAGAGCTCTATTCCACTAATGTTCCCCTTAGAGCTATACAGAGAGACAGTATCAGAGATATAACAGATAATGTTCCTCTTAGAGCTATACAGAGTGACAGTATCAGAGATATTGCAGATAATGTTCCTCTTAGAGCGGTACAGAGAGACAGTATCAGAGATATAACAGATAATGTTCCTCTTAGAGCTGTACAGAGTGACAGTATCACAGATATAACAGATAATGTTCCTCCTAGAGCTGTAGAGAGTGACAGTATCAGAGATATAACAGATAATGTTCCTCCTAGAGAGGTACACAGGGACAGTATCAGAGATATAACAGATAATGTTCCTCTTAGAGCTGTACAGAGTGACAGTATCGGAGATATAACAGATAATGTTCCTCCTAGAGCGGTACAGAGGGACAGTATCAGAGATATAACAGATAATGTTCCTCTTATAGCTGTACAGAGTGACAGTATCAGAGATATAACAGATAATGTTCCTCTTAGAGCTGTACACAGTGACAGTATCACAGATATAACAGATAATGTTCCTCCTAGAGCTGTAGAGAGTGACAGTATCAGAGATATAACAGATAATGTTCCTC
>CABFVX010005350.1:32758-51975 GCA_902151425.1 Timema shepardi
GTCATAGTGTAATCAGTCAAGGTAAGACTGCTACCTTGCTTGGTTCCACTATGGTGTAGCTTATAAGATAGTCATAGTGTAATCAGTCAAGGTAAGACTGCTCTAACCCCCATTACCTATGTTCTCTTCAAAACCAGCCTGAAATCACTAGAGAGGGCTCACAATAAACCAACACACCTTTATTGAAGATAAAATTTATTATGTAAAACAAAACTCTTAACCTGAATACATCTCCAATCTTCGATCACATCCGACAGGTTATTTAACGAAGAACGACGTGAATATATGTCCGCAGTATTAAACATTCAAATGCAGTTACATTTTGATCGACAACATTTATAATGTGAGAAGCCAATCCTCAATCAGCAAACAAGTTTTATATTTATAAGCACCCAAAGGTTCTCACCGCGATAACAGTTACCTAGAACCCTAGAACCCTAGAACCCTAGAACCCTAGATTAACGGGATTGTTTCAAAGAGTTCGTATGAACGTCTACAAATCTAATCAAACATTGGCGCGAGGGCTCACACAACAAAAATGGACAGCTTTTTTTTTCCGAATGTTTAGGACGTAAAATAATTTGTGCCTGTGAGCAAAATTGTACTTTTGTCTCGAAAAGAATATATTAGAACAAGTTTAGTGATATGCACACGTGTTTCTTACGTCACACATTGAGTATGAGGGACGGGGAGTAGCACACATCAAACCGTGCGTGTTAAGATTATATGAACTAATAGCATATGTGGCCATGTATGAACCTGGACCTGTTGTATGTATAGCAGTATAGACCTGTTGTATGTATAGCAGTATATACCTGTTGTATGTATAGCAGTATAGACCTGTTATATGTATAGCAGTATAGACCTGTTGTATGTATAGCAGTATATACCTGTTGTATGTATAGCAGTATGGACCTGTTGTATGTATAGCAGTATAGACCTGTTGTATGTATAGCAGTATAGACCTGTTGTATGGAGAGCAGTATAGACCTGTTGTATGTATAGCAGTATAGACCTGTTGTATGTATAGCAGTATAGACCTGTTGTATGTATAGCAGTATAGACCTGTTGTATGTATAGCAGTATAGACCTGTTGTATGTATAGCAGTATAGACCTGTTGTATGTATAGCAGTATAGACCTGTTGTATGTATAGCAGTATAGACCTGTTGTATGTATAGCAGTATAGACCTGTTGTATGTATAGCAGTATAGACCTGTTGTATGTATAGCAGTATAGACCTGTTGTATGTATAGCAGTATAGACCTGTTGTATGTATAGCAGTATAGACCTGTTGTATGTATAGCAGTATAGACCTGTTGTATGTATAGCAGTATAGACCTGTTGTATGTATAGCAGTATAGACCTGTTGTATGTATAGCAGTATAGACCTGTTGTATGTATAGCAGTATAGACCTGTTGTATGTATAGCAGTATAGACCTGTTGTATGTATAGCAGTATAGACCTGTTGTATGTATAGCAGTATAGACCTGTTGTATGTATAGCAGTATAGACCTGTTGTATGTATAGCAGTATAGACCTGTTGTATGTATAGCAGTATAGACCTGTTGTATGTATAGCAGTATAGACCTGTTGTATGTATAGCAGTATAGACCTGTTGTATGTATAGCAGTATAGACCTGTTGTATGTATAGCAGTATAGACCTGTTGTATGTATAGCAGTATAGACCTGTTGTATGTATAGCAGTATAGACCTGTTGTATGTATAGCAGTATAGACCTGTTGTATGTATAGCAGTATAGACCTGTTGTATGTATAGCAGTATAGACCTGTTGTATGTATAGCAGTATAGACCTGTTGTATGTATAGCAGTATAGACCTGTTGTATGTATAGCAGTATAGACCTGTTGTATGTATAGCAGTATAGACCTGTTGTATGTATAGCAGTATAGACCTGTTGTATGTATAGCAGTATAGACCTGTTGTATGTATAGCAGTATAGACCTGTTGTATGTATAGCAGTATAGACCTGTTGTATGTATAGCAGTATAGACCTGTTGTATGTATAGCAGTATAGACCTGTTGTATGTATAGCAGTATAGACCTGTTGTATGTATAGCAGTATAGACCTGTTGTATGTATAGCAGTATAGACCTGTTGTATGTATAGCAGTATAGACCTGTTGTATGTATAGCAGTATAGACCTGTTGTATGTATAGCAGTATAGACCTGTTGTATGTATAGCAGTATAGACCTGTTGTATGTATAGCAGTATAGACCTGTTGTATGTATAGCAGTATAGACCTGTTGTATGTATAGCAGTATAGACCTGTTGTATGTATAGCAGTATAGACCTGTTGTATGAATAGCAGTATAGACCTGTTGTATGTATAGCAGTATATACCTGTTGTATGTATAGCAGTATAGACCTGTTGTATGTATAGCAGTATAGACCTGTTGTATGTACCTATAATCTTACAGCACTCAAGTGTTTTACTCCCTAAAATTTGAGTTACAAAACATGGACAATAATTTCATCATTGGCGTCCACTTGTTTGTTAGATAGCTGTTTACAACCGGCCTCCAGTGTGCCTCAATAGACTGACAGGTGTGCCTCAATAGACTGACAGGTGTGCCTCAATAGACTGACAAGTGTGCCTCAGTAGACTGACAGGTGTGCCTCAATAGACTGACAAGTGTGCCTCAATAGACTGACAAGTGTGCCTCAGTAGACTGACAGGTGTGCCTCAATAGACTGACCCGTGTGCCTCAATAGACGGACAAGTGTGGATATAACTTGTCCCATTACTCGAGAGTTGTTGAAGGAATAGTCATGGATATTAACCCGGTTAACTCAGTTGGTACAGAATAGTCATGGATATTAACCTGGTTAACTCAGTTGGTACAGAATAGTCATGGATATTAACCTGGTTAACTCACTCGGTACAGAATTGACAAAGACAAAGGTTCATTATTCGTTGCCATCACCGCTCTATTTGAAACAAGTGCACGCCAACGAGGCCTGGGACGTAAGCTGCCAATAAAAGGGTGCAGTGTAGTTAGTGGCCTATGTCTGAAGGGGCAGCAAAAGACGGATTGAAAGACAAGCGAGTGTGACGGTTTACAATTTGAAGCTCTGCCTCATCATGAGGTCGAAGTACACGTCTTGGTCGATAGAGGCGCTAACTCCGGAGTAGTAGTTGATGAACTCTTCCTTCGTCACCTGAAAACAAGTCAAACCAGCGGTAAGATGGCAGCACCGTTACAAATATTCAACTCACGACTACAAGAATGAATGTTAGGTTAACAGCCATTCTCTATGTTTCAAGTTTCCTGAAGATGGTGTTAGCTTCGAGACGTTTATCACGACGTACAAGCAAACAATGATCTTTCTAAATACCTCAAGGAACAAGGACCAACTAAAAACTAAGGATACTGGTACGGTTTCAATCTGTTGTTTACGTCGATACATTATAAATAATAATTTATGTATCAACTACATGAATTTTAATTTATGACTTACATCAATTATTGTAGCACGCTATCGGTTTACAATCCACCTTATTATGATTGTCGCCACATTAAATGTTTTTGATCCAATTTCAAATTTAATTTGAATACGTCTTATATAAAAAATAATTTAATTAGCTAATTTTGTAAGCGAGGTGTCATAACATAACATTGTATCACTAAGGTCGATAAACACTTTATTGCATAATTTTAACAAGTGTATAATTATAAGCTATAATTAGTGATTCAATGATTTCAAATCACTATAGTTCACGAGTTAGAAGGCTCAAAGTTATTATTTATGCTTTTTTGTCGCCATTGTTGAGGTTAAGTAAATAATGGAGTTGGCTGAAATTTAGAATAACTAGACATTCATATGAGGTACACACAGCAATATATTTATAATATTAATACGTATTATTATTTGTTTAAATTCATATTATAAAAACTAATATATTTAGTAATATTAATATTTCATTGCGATATTTACAATATCAATAAAATTACTTTTGTAAATATTTTCGTATGTATACTTTATACTAAATTTAAACCACATATATTAATTAATTAATTTACCTTAACAATGTTACTTAGAAAGCATAAAGTGTTAAGTTTGACCCTTATAACTCGTGACCTGTAATAATTTAAAATCACGGAATCACTATTTATAGCTTATAATAATTACACACTTGTTAAAATATTGCAATAACATGTTAGTTGTCGAATGACCTTAAAACTACGAGTATAATTACTACACACATTTCAACAGTTTATAAGAATTTATGTTGTAAAACCAGCTTAAAGTCAGTATTGATAAGTTGTATAATATTTTATTTATACTAAGCAAAATATGAAATTTCAATGATTTAAATCATTTTCTTCATTATTAATATACACCCTCTTTACTAGGTAGCTTTAGAATGTTTACTTGAAAGTGTGACGTAGGGATTTGAAGTATGGCAGTCAATTAGTACAAATAAAAAAAGTGACATTTTACCTTTATTAGGAATGTTGGAAACGTAAAATCAAAGTTGTTTTTAGCTAACCAATCAGAAATAACTATTTGCCTGTGGGTATTTATAGTCTGCTAGGGATATGATATTCACCCTGTCGTCAGCCATATTTCCACGTAATTATAATGTGTGTAAATGGAACACGATCATACAAGTATTATTATTGCTAATAGATATACGATATGTGATGTAATTATAGCAAAGCACTGTTCAATCTAACACAAAATACTTCTCCGGAAGATTTCAGCACTTCCGAACTGTCACGCCATGAAACAAAGGTAGCCGTGACTGAGGTTGCCAAGACCAGCTCAAAACTCCTGTGCAAGCCTCCTTGCTTCTAGTCAATGAGTGTCATGGCGGATATTGTTCAGTTCGGTACAAACATTGCTACCCGCTATCCCTGAACAACATTATCTACCGTGGGTGTATTAAGAGAGATTAATAAAGACCACTTAGAAATGGTGCTTCTACTAATATTTAAAAAAATAATTGATGGGAACTCCTAGGTTTTGAAATTTAGGCATTAGGTCTTGTAATGTCGTGAGTTGGGCTGACCTTATCGTCAACGTTCTCGTCGTTCCTCTGAAAGTTGTTGAGGAACCTCTTGAGGATGTCATCTTCTGTCTCCTCCCCGTTCATGAACCGAGGGTTGAACTTGACCGAGTATACGTTCTTCAGGTCGTCGATGGTGATGACACCATCCCCCGTCTTGTCAAGCTTCTTGAAGGACTCGTCGATCACTCTCAGTCTAGACTGGGACATGGGTGGCTGTAGGGTTAGGGTAGGACATTGTCAGAATCAACCATTTATCATAACAGTACTAAAGTAACAGAGCTACAGTAAAAGAACTACAGTAACCTAGCTGTACCCGGATCTCAGCGAGGAACTCATCCATGCTGATGCTTCCGCTGCCATCCTGATCGAACTTGTCAAAGAGAAGCTTCACTTCCTCCCCGTCCAGGTCGAGTCCCGTGTCATTCATCCCCTCCGTGAACTCCTCCAGGTTGAGAGACTTGTTGCCATCGTCATCCATGCGCCTGAAGATCCTACAACATGCCACACAACCAAACACTTGTATTGTGCTTGCTGATTTAGAGGGGAGGGAACGCAAGAGGATCAGTAGCAACTACCATCAGGTCTCAGGTACTAGTACCCTTGATATGTACACGTTGTGGGGCAGATATATAGGATGGTACCCTCCCTGCATTTAGAGATAACAGAACTACTACACCCCCCCCCCTTGTCCAACATTAAGAATAAGTTACACTTGTTTTATTGGAGAAACGATCTTAGCAGAATATATTACAGGTAGTATCTCAGTGTACACCACTAAGAACACCATGAAACACCCCACCGGCTGAACCCCGGTAATCCAGTTGTAACCTTGCTTCTCCCCCAGTTGTCTCGTCACGACAAGGCTCCACGCCACAATAACATCGCGGCACGACTCATTTCAAACTGACCTGAGGGATCATAGTTCATTGCTCAACTCTAGTTGTGCCTCGCCCAAGAAATTAATAGACAAGTGATATGCGAAGGTTGAGGGCGCGCCGACAGCTGTGATTGTAAGATAACGGAACTATTGTTCGGCACGCGTTTGAATTATGCCTAGACTGTGTGAGCATGTTCCAGAACAGTGTTACCCCCCTTACCCTACTACCTATCCTTGCTTTCCGCGCTTTGAGAACGCATGACCCCAAGCGCGTGTATATAATGGCAAAACTCTGTAGTGCCAGTACACATTGCACTACGATCGCTAGGTGAGTCACTTTGGTCTAGGATAGATTTAGCTTTGTTTATTTTTAAATTCAGTTTAGCATTAACATTCAAAATTACCGTTTTGGATATTATATTATACATCGAATCTTTATTTATTTATACCAGGTCTCCTGAATTTCGCTTAAAGACTATGGCTAAACGTAATACTGTTGCACGGTTGGATACAAAACATTTGTCTAGTAGAGAAACTCTTTAATCCACTTCAAGGATGGGTTTACGTTTTAGAGCACCGTCATTTTTGGTCCTGTGTTGCATTATATTGTAATTTTCCCAAATCTTATGTTTTAAGATTATGCCTCGTGTTATTAATGGGAAGTTTATTTGTTATTGTTAAACATCGGAGATTTATTCTTTGTTGGTTAAATCAGGGGCCGCGAGTCGGCGTGCTTATTCTTTTAACTCTAGTTGAAATATTTAATGTTAGTTTTCCCAACTATAACGAATGTTTCTCTATTTTTGTTGTATAGTTCTATTACGCCCATTTATGGTTGTTAAGATATTCTTTTATCTAGAACATTTAGTCTATTACTCTGACAAATTGAGAGTCGCCGATGGCGACTAGCTAATATACTTTTGATATTACCATAGTCTAGGGTTCCCCAACGCCATCTTTCATTATTATTATTATTATTATCCATACCTGATTTGTGTGAAGGTCAATTTAACCGTAATTGTTTAAATTGTTTGTTTGGCCGTTTATGAACTCGGGGAAGCGTCCCGTATTTTTGTTGTGTTATTATTACTCTTCGGCCATTGTGTGTGGATACAGGGCCTCACTCTCTCATAGAGCCTGTTGTCATTTTGTTGAATACAATTAAAACTCTTTTATAACCAACCTGCTTGTTATTTAAGGGTATAAGAATACATAAATAGGGAGGGTGTGTTACACAGTGTACAGCAATAATAACACCACGAAACACCCCACCTGCCGAGCCTCACTATCCCAGTGTACACCACTAAGAACACCGTGAAACACCCCACCTGCCGAGCCTCACTATCCCAGTGTACACCACTAAGAACACCGTGAAACACCCCACCTGCCGAGCCCCAGTATCCCAGTAGCACCTCTGGCCAGACACAGGCACCTCAGTTTCTCGACTGAGTCCTTGCTCACGGCCGCCTGTCTCTCGTACTTGTTCATCATGTCAGCCTCTTGCCTGGAGAAGGCGCTCTGCTGCCTGGAGAACATCCCTGGAACATTGAAACAGATCCTTGATACGTAAAAACATATCCTAAAACAGTTATGGAACGTTTGGTGAACCATCTTGAAGCATTGAAACTTAATATTTGAGACCAGATATTGAACTATTTTGTAACCTATTCAAACTTATAACTCAGTAACTATAATAGTAATTTATTGTTTTGTGGTATAATATAATATAATACAGTAGAAAATAATTATCTTTCAGACAAAATTTCAACCAGGTGTGGCTGCGAAGCTGGTCTCACTGCCTCAGACATGTATGCACACTAACAGTAGATTCACGCGGTTATCGGAAAGCCCGAGCAGAGCAGAAACGCAATCACGTGAGAGTTCTAAGTCAATCACAAGATTTCATCATCATCAGCGAAACCTGTTTCACTTTAGTTGAACTAATTTCAGCTTGGTCCGCTCTGATCGAGAACTTCTGCTTGGGAGGTCGACCAACCTACTCGAATCAGTGCGTTTGTGCTGTAGGGCTGGAGAGAGGTCATCATATTCGTTGATATTTGCGGAAAGATTGCAAATAACTCGTTAAATGGAAAACAAGTGTTGGTTTGAGTCTCGAAACAGAAATATAATTTTAAAACATCCTTCGTGACAATAATTTCCATGTTACATTTATCTACTAAAAAAAAAATGTCGATAATTAGCGCTTTCTAGTTTGTGTCGCAAAGCATCATGGACCAACATACATTTCTGCTTACGTGTTAAGTGCTCTGAACTTACACCTATACTGTTTTATAATTTTGAAGAATGTGTGAACCCAGCTTTAGACGGAAATATAATTTATGTGCATTATTTTATTATTTTGGTGTAAAGCAGTGAGCTCTATATAGTACTAAAGGGACATGAACACATCATTTGAAATTTACAAAAAAAAATTGAATCTTATCGTTTGCTAGGATGATTGTGTGGAATTTATTAGAAAGCTATTATTCTAACCATAAAGTTATAGGTATAATATATATTTATGATATGTATACATTTTAGTAAACCAAATATTACATTAAGTGTAATATATCATGATATATAAATAAATTCGCATAAAATAGTAAAGTATTTCCAAATCTTTCATAGACTTATACGTGTAAAAAAGAGAGATAGAGAAAAAAGTACCCTAAAGTTTCTTTGTTACTCATGCATTGGTGCGCAGGCTACAGCTCTAAAATCTCTGCCACAAATGTCCATCTAATTATATAATAAAGATCATCATATGTGAGATATATTCACAGTTATTTAGATAATATTTGAACATAAGTTATTGTGCATTAAATACAGTGAAGATGCAGATTGTTTACACATTATCAATGCATTATGTTTACCTTAGAAGTTATAGTATACCTACCTTGACTGTTTACTTTTTTTTTCGCTTTCTCAGGAGTGACACCACAATGGAACCAAACAATTTAAGTTTACTATGAAACTAACAAACTTTAAACTATAGACATCATTGATCTCTATAATATAACTGTATGTGACTGAAATTTTCGAGCTGATGTGTGTGTACCATTATGTAAGAGAGAAAAAACTTTCGGGTATCTCTTTCTCTCTTACACCCATACAAGGCAATGTGTTATTAGTTAAATGACATAAATATGTTAGTAAAAGCTTTTAAGAGCATAAAAAAGTTCGAAACTGGTGAGTTTTTTTCTTTACGTTAGTTGATGTAGCCTAATATATATATTATGATTTCTGGAAGAAGCTCGTTTGGAAGGACTTATCTCGTACTAGAATCCTGCCTTATAGTCAGAAGCGGATTTACACTATAAGCCCACTACGCACGGGCTTAAGGGCGGCGGCTTTAGGGAGCGGCAGATTTTGGATAACATTTTAATTTTTATTATAATATTTTGTTTTTAATAATTTACTTTGCAATCGCTCTGTAACTGAGGCCAATTTCCCCTTCTTGACTCAAGCTACTGTAGGGCATGTACATGCCTGATTATCTTTCGGAAAAATCTTTTCTTGAATACTAACTTCCACCCCCACCCCCACCCTCCTCCACCAACACCTATTTCCACCAAAACTTCCTAAGGCCCTTTACAAAAAGATTGGGGGGGAGGGGGGATAATATAATTGTGCCTAGGGGCAGAATTTTTTAAAATCCGCCACTGCCTATAGTAGTGTTTAGGTAGGATAAAAGACCTCTCAGAAGGAAATTTCTACTTTCATTCTAAATGGATGTTTATCCTACCAAAATACTAATATAGTATAGTATTCTGGTACGAAATAAAGCCTTACAGATTGAGATTCCAACTAAATCAGAATTTAGTATATACCGTACTTCCTACAAGCCTATAGCCTAAATTATCATTTGAACGTAAGACTTCTACACAAAGTATGTCATTCAAACAAATGTAATACAGTTTTTAGATAACTTGTTTAGTTATAGTTATTGAACTTTCAACATAATATGGTTTCTGAAACCAATATACAAGCTAATAGCCAACTTTAAATATGAGTGTAGTCTTTGCAGACTGTGAACAGCATGGATATTAGCTACATATTTAAATATATTAAAGATTGTATTCGTATTTGTACAGTATTACCCGTAAAACTGAATTGTATATCCCTTAATGTAAATGTTTCTTCAAGAAAGTGTGGTATAATACTTCACTATTTTCAAACAATAACACTTTTATTCATCAGAGACATGTTTTCGTATAAAAACATTGAAAGAAACCGTTATATCTGTCCCCCCACAAAGAAGCAGACGGTAAACTTGAGCGTCACGCTTTGGTCCTTGGCAATGCGTATGTTTATGTCTATCCAGTAGAATATAGAGATCACTGATAGTCATAAAGTTTATATTCTGATGAACCTAGTATGTACACAATACTTTTCTATGGCTCAACAAATATAAACGTTCAACCAGTGAACACCAATGGTGGAATAAATATAATGAGGATATCTAGTGGCAAAATTTGTACTAGGCTGATTGAAGTTATCTAGATGGGGAAATAACTAATACAGTTACTTTATTCTTAAATGTTGACCTGATATCGTTGATGACCTATATTAAGTAATAACTAATCAGCATAATACGTAGTTCTTCAATATAACCATGTATATATTAGGATAGTTCGATGCCTAATCAATTATTAAAAGACCATCACTCGATGTTTTATATTTTCTTTAAGATATATTATTGTAACACTGTGTTTTAATACCCATTCGGGCTATGCGCATATTTCTGTAAGAAAATTATATTCTAATGCATTTTGCTGTACAACAATCATATTACTAGCACAATCGCGTTCATGTGTATCATAATGAATTAACATGAAAATATATCTGACAACTTTTTTTCTCATCCCTACCCCGTTAAGAGTAATTATTATTATCATATCATTATGGACATAGCCTGAAGAGTTAGGTCAGGTGCAGTGAAAACAAATTGAATTAACCTTTCCTCGCAATCTCATTGGTTGATATATCTTCTAAAGTCCCAGGGGTTTAAATGTCTATAATAAATATTAAAAATTTAAAGTTTTATTTAGCACCGCGTCTTACTACCCGTTCGGATTATACGCTTTAAGTACTAATTACTTTAATGAATTAGGAATTGGGAAGGTTGAATTAGATGAAGTGAACCCGCATTTGCGTGGAGGGAGAGTGGAAAACCATTTAGGAAAAACCACCCCCAGTTCACCCGACCGAGATTCGAACCTCGATCTCCCCGTCCTCAGCAGTCGAGCTNCCGAGATTCGAACCTCGATCTCCCCGTCCTCAGCAGTCGAGCTCAACACGACAAGCGCGTTAGCCAACTACGCCACCGAGGCGGGTAAAAAACTTTAAAGTTAAATCAACTTTCTGAATTGGGCACTATCCATTAAATTCCGATCGTATAAGCTATTATTGAAAGTACCGTAATGTGACACAACATATGCATTTTGTACTGTGCACTATTTGTTACTTGCTATGCGTTATTCTTGAATCAGGCTAAAATAATATAAATAGATATGACAATAATGTTAATATATTATATTAAGAAAAGTACTGAACATAGAAAAAT
Organism: Timema shepardi; assembly: GCA_902151425.1. Taxonomy (NCBI): domain Eukaryota; kingdom Metazoa; phylum Arthropoda; class Insecta; order Phasmatodea; family Timematidae; genus Timema; species Timema shepardi. Next base: position 44,241 of record CABFVX010005350.1, read on the forward strand.
ACTCTGTTAAACAATTTATATTATCCCTCTCGCTGGACAGCAACAAAGTTAGTGATCAAAATAACTTTAATTTTATGAGATAGATATTCTAAAGAGGATTAAAACCAATATAATGTGCTCCTCTGGCTACGCAATAATTTATTTTATCCATAAGACCGAAATGAGCTACTGTCTCAAATTCTTACTTAGATTTTTTTAAATGTTTAGACACATAACTTTTTTGATAAAAAAAACCTTGCAATAACAATTAATATTTGTACAGTAACCCTTTAATAAAATGTAGTTTTGATATTATCCTTCAATCCAAAATGTGAATATATTATATTTGTTGAAATACTAAATAATATTGTTTCTAATATATGCTCAAATACTTTCTGAGGAACACTAAAATATAATTTGGTAAGTTTGAGTCATAATGCGTGGCACATAAAGTGGTTAAAAAATTAAATTATTCAAATATTAATGCAACGTAAAATTTAGACTAGATACAGAATTCTAGTTAATAAGTAACTTTTCATACTAGTTTTTACCAAAAAGAGAAATGCAATTTAATTGTGATCTTTCTACTAATTATTGACTTTTCCCGTTCGCACCTGTTCGGGCTACGAATATACACTAACTATGCTAATGAGCTATGAACGAGAAAGGTTGGATTTAGATTAAGTGTACCAGCATTCGCGTAGGAGAGTGGGGAAAACCATCCTCAGTGCCTGCCGGGATTCAAAGACCTATCTCCCTGCCCTACGCAGTCTAGTATAACAACCCGCCTCGGTGGAGTAGTTGGCTAACGCGCGAGTCGTGTTGAGCTGCTCGACTGCTGAGGACGGGGAGATCGAGGTTCGAATTTCGGTCGGGTGAACTGGGGTGATTTTACCTACATGGTTTTCCACTCTCCCTCCACGCAAATGCGGGTTCACTTCCTCTAATTCAACCTTCCCGATTCCTAATCCATTAGAGTAATTAGTACTTAAAAGCGTATAACCCGAATGGGTAGTAAGACGCGGTGCTAAATATTATTATTCTAGTATAACACGGGTGACGCCTTAGACCATGCAGCCAGAGATTCTTGTTGTTTAAACCTTACAACTCGGCTCCTCAGCTTCATGTGGGTCTGTTGATGATGATCATCTAGCAGTGGTGCACCTAGAAATCTACTCACAGGGAAATGGGATGGACATACAATACATTGAAGCTATTATTATTTCTGTTACACCCCCTCCCCCCCTCCATTGAGAATTTTAGGGACACCTTAAATATGTTTAGGGGTATACCTTTTGAATATGAAGGCATAAGCTTGATGTTAAGAATATAGCCTAAGCATGATTACGTCTCTCTGTATTAAAATTATATTTTTGTTCTCAATTAGAATTTAACTTTTAGAAAAAATTTGTTAATATAATTATGTCATGTCTGGGTGTATGTTTTTATTATCTGTAGATTTTCATAAAACTTAATCTGTTTTATTAGTTTTCTTCAGATTGGTGGTCAAATTCTCCTCTCTTACTCACCTCTCTCCGCTCTCCCTCATTCCTATTTCTCCTCAGGTAATCAACTGTCGGCGAGCCACGCCCTGGACAGAAACTACTTGCCTCATAGGGACGTAACATGATCTGTTCATTGGCTAGTGGATCGTGCAAGAAAATAGGTCTAGTACCTTTTATAGCTGTCAGGAAAGAGTCTACAAATGGAGTCCCGAATATCCCATGAATCTCAGTAGCGTTAGTCAAATATTCTAGCATTTACTTATAATATTCTGCTTAAAGAGGCAGGTAAAGAGGGGGTTAGCGATCACTCCAACACTTCGTAGGGAAAAGCCTCGGTAATAATCGGGATGCCGTGCGACGAGGCTCAAAACCCAGCCGTCAGCGTATTTTGGAGCTTGCGTCCGCTGTCCCGTGTTGACGCCGAGATCAATACAAGCCGGGCCAAGAGTGGGTGACCCCTGGCGTGATAACAGGAACTAAGAGTTGACCACATGCAAACATATCGACCTTTGTGTGTCTCCATGGGGCTACCGGCACAACACACCCTCTGTATGGTGGCGAACAGAGCTATCTTGCTCAAGTCACACATGGAAACATAAGGGAGATGGAAAGCAGCCCAATTCAATTTATTAATATTTCCACTTTTTATCATACTTATGATTTTTCAAACATTTATAAACGATAAGGTGGGTAGTTGGCTTGATTTAAATGAATTAAATAACCAAAATAAATAGATTATTTAAATAATTTATCCCGACTTTCGCTGGACTCTGATACAATTTTGAAATATTGTACAAAGAAACTGAATTCTATTCGAACGACACGACGGTCAGGACAAAATGGAGAAGTGATTCTATTGACTGTAAGTCGACTCAGTCATGCACGCGTATTTCCCTTGTCTGTGTTTCAGGGCTGATATAGTAAAACCACGAAATGAAGATCATAGCCCAAGGTTAAGTTAATCCTCTAAGAATTTGTCTCTAGGCTCTATATAAAACTATATTAATACAAATAAAACAATTAGCAACTTCTAAGTGAAAGGTTTGTTTGATAATTTAGGTCCACGCCATGCAAGAGCATGCTTCTATCCATTTGTCTAGCACACCAGTGACCATGCAACTAAATACTTGATAGCATCTATATTATTAAATTTAAATTAATCATATTTTTTAATATTGCAATAATTTTAGTCTATAAAAAAAGGTTAGCTTGACATTATAGTTGTATTTTTATATATTTAAATTTAAATTGTAATATTTAAACTAATGAATGATTGTAAGTTTGCAAGTCTCATTAATGTGTATTATATCTGTAAACGTTCTGAGCGAAACTTCAGGGCATACGCTAGTAGAGGAATAAATGAATCACGGCACCTCTTAACCTCTTTGCAACACATCAAGATTGTGGTTTATTAGTTTACCCACCAGAACTAGCAGGGAAGAGTATGTAGGATCTTTGAAGTAGTAGTGTCTGTTTGCAAGTGACATTCTTTATAGGCTTGCTTTTGTATTTTACTAAACTAGGTAAAAACGTTCGTATTTACATTTCCTTGAGGTGGGACTATTTTTTTTAAATATCGACTATTTCAAAGAACTGGGATCATCCAGAGGAAATGATGAATTAGTATCGCCCGTAGAAAATGAAGAATTAGGATCGCCCATAGCAAATGATGACTTAGGATCACCCATAGCAAATGATGACTTAGGATCACCCATAGCAAATGATGACTTAGGATCACCCATAACAAATGATGACTTAGGATCACCCATAGCAAATGATGACTTAGGATCACCCATAGCAAATGATGACTTAGGATCACCCATAGCAAATGATGACTTAGGATCACCCAGAGGAAATGATTAATTATGATCATTCGGAGGAAATGATGAATTAGGATCACCCAGAGGAAATGATTAATTAGGATCATTCAGACGAAATGATGAATTAGGATCACCCAGAGGAAATGATTAATTATGATCATTAGGAGGAAATGATTAATTAGGATCATTCGGACGAAATGATGAATTAGGATCACCCAGAGTAAATGATTAATTAGGATCACCTAGAGGAAATGATAAATTAGGATCACCCAGAGGAAATGATTAATTATGATCATTAGGAGGAAATGATGAATTAGGATCATTAGGAGGAAATGATGAATTAGGATCACCCAGAGTAAATGATGAATTAGGATCACCTAGAGGAAATGATGAATTAGGATCACCCAGAGGAAATGATTAATTAGGATCATTTGGAGGAAATGATTAATTAGGATCACCCACAGTAAATGATGAATTAGGATCACCCAGAGGAAATGATGAATTAGGATCGCCCATAGGAAATGATGAATTAGGATCAGCCAGAGGAAAGTATGAATTAGGATCACCCAAAGAAAATGAATAACAAGTATCAGCATCCTGAGGAAATAAAAAATTAGGATTTAGGATCCCTCCCCCCACCTCTACAATCATGGCTATTGCTCTAAATACCTGATACCATACTCTCTGACGCATGCCGTTTATTTGAAATAATGTTCATGTCCATGAATGCCGAGTGTCGACCCCACGCTCCACGTAGAGTTCGTTCCCCTTTAAGAGTGAGACCGCTATCTCTGTCAACTACAAGATGCTGGTGAGGCACTGCTAGGATACACCACCAAACATGGATCTGAATGAAAGATGAAACTTACTGTGAGATATGTTGGGCTGTTTTCGAGGTAACATGACAAGTTATTACCTTCCCTTGTGAACGAGTTTCCCCTGGTCGGTTATGTGACGTGCTTGTGGCTCGGACTATTTCCCGGATATGAGGGGCTGGTTCCACAACCTCTCAGACCTGGCGTCGATCAATAGCGGAAACTGCGCTCCAGAAGTCGAGTTCTGCTCGGCACTTGCTCCTTGCGCTTATACCTATCGCTTCACATCGTGATATTTGCTCTAGTACGAGTAGGTCTTAGTTCTACAAACTAATAATGCAGTATAGAGTTAATAGGATATAAACGAATATATAATAGATAAACATTTATTTCAATGACTCTAAAAATAAGGAAATTAAAAATTTTTCTTAGGAAATTTTAATTTCTATGAAAGAATTATTAGGAAAATCGCACCGAAAAATCTTTGAGGTCTAACAGGTTCAATAACCTGGACATTTATGATTTATATTCGTAAGTCAGCCTTAAAAATTGTATACTTAATTCTAGTTGAAATAACCATTTAATGTACATTTAAATACATCATAATAGACTCGCTATAAAATACGCTTCTGCAAATATATGAATGTGTCTGCGAAAATAAAATTTAAGTCGGATAAACCCAAATATGTTCTAAAGTCAAAATATCTGTTTATTTCGTGGTCGTTAATTTCCAATTTTCCGAGCTAGAAATGGAGTGTAGTTTGAACATTGTTCATCTTGCGCCGACTCGGACGTTTTCTTTAGGTTCCTCTAAAGGAGTGTAGGTGGCAGGAGTGGCTTGAAATCGACCGTCGGAAGGACATTGTTGTGATACGCGCCAACTCTTTAACGACCATCAGCATTACTAGCGTCTTTTGTTTTCAAGAAATCAAAAACAAGGTCTAACACAAACAGTTTGATATTTGATCTGTGTTTCGTTACTAATAATACTTAGCACCGCGTCTTACTACCCGCTATGTTTACACGCTGTGTTTCGTTACTAATGTGATATCTTAATAGTAGTTTAGGAATGAAGAGTCAAACTCGATAAATTGATCAGAGACATTATCGATTTATGGGCATAAAGTTTATTTGAAGTTTGGGATAATATTCTAATTATCTTGGAACCCCTTTCATTATTAAATTTAGTGTATTTTACTCGTGTATGATTAAGACATTAGTATTGATAGTTAAATATAAATTGTTATTCGCTAATATCCAACTTCATAAACCACCAACAGATGGATATGTCGATTTAGGACGACTTGGACTTCTAAATGTGTGAGTAGTTCCGGGTTTATGAGATCTAGTTCTAATAGGGAACCCTTATCAGCAGGTTGAAACTATGCACCACACATTTACCTGTTAGAACCATCGACCTTCCTTCCAGAATAATCAACAATTGAACAAATTAACACACTCAACGGTTTATTCTCAATTTTATGAACAATACTTTTAACAACACATTCAAACAAATGTTCATGTCCAAACTATAAAGGTAGGAAGAATTAAGTAATATATTATTAACAATGCACAAAGCAATTAAATCATTCTAAAGTCAGCTAATTATTTGTTTTGTGACCAATTGAAACCACGCCACGTGGTTGGTGGACCATGGCTGTGTTGTCCTGGGACGAATTAAACGATATTGTCGAATTATTTTCGAACTGTGTAAGTAAGCATTTTATTAGAGACGTCTTAAAATGAAATTTATACAAATATTCTTGTACCCCGACAATAAAACATATACGTTATATAATTGTGCTATTTACACGAAAAGTTCTGAATGGACACACAACCTATTTTTATATATAAACATACCTTGATTTTATTACGAATGGAAATTTATATCAACTTTTTACAAAATACTAACTTATTTGTTACAGACAACAATAATAACATTTTATTACAATATTATTGTTGTTTCATAAGTATTGATAATATCAATCAAAAGTGACAATTGCAGATGACGTGACTTGACGTATGAACACATTAAAGTATATCTAGTAACTGTCAAGATATATCCACTCGTAATATAATTGTTGTATAGTTCAAGAATGTTCTAAATCTCGGTTCAAATTTCTGCAAGTATTTTTATGAAGTGAATAATTTTTACGTATTTTAAATCTATTATCTTTGGTGAGTCTGAATGTCGGAACAGATAATTGTCACGATAACAAAATGGCACACTAAACAGATTATTACATAAACTCGTAGACCCAAAGCAGTTGTGAGCCGATATCGGATTTGTCCTTGTTTCAACATTTGTCATTATTTCCAAAGTTTGTCAAATCTCGGTATCGACGCGGGTTCTCCGGGCCGTTATAACTTGTATGATTGACGCATCATGAGGTCGAAGTACACGTCTTGGTCGATAGAGGCGCTGATGCCGGCGTAGTAGTTGATGAACTCTTCCTCGGTCACCTGAAATAATGTTTTGTTCGAGTATTTTGAGAAAATTAAATAAATCAACATTTGAACTAAGGCTCAACATAATAAATATTATCTAATTCCCTTACCAGATCTAAACCCAGGACCACACCCCTAAAATAACAAACTTAATTAAAAATGGCTGACATTAATTAGTCTCCGTGGCTTAGTGGTGATAAATAGCTGAGAGGAGGTGTCCGGGAGCCTAGTGACAACTTTTCCTCTCCATTTAGAAAGTTTCTCCTCTAAGTCCGCCATGCTCACGCCAGATATTCAGCAACTGTTGATATCACCGTGTGAAGGAAGTTGAACTGAACCTTTCAACTGGAGCAATATATTTATTTATATTTGCTATTAAATAGGCAAAAACTGCCCTTTTATCGCGTCCCCTACGCCCACACTTCGAGTGTTGAGCTGTTATTCTTTAGCTCACACAATTGAGCATTCAGATATCTCTTCAGCACATTCCTAGAACTCACTGAAGCATATTTAGGGCGCCCCTGCTACTTACAGAACTGCCCCAACCCCTCTAAACCTCCACCTGCCCCTTTATAGTTCCCCTTGCTCCTCCAGAACTCACCCTGCCCTCCAGAACTCACCTTACCCTCCAGAACTCACCTTACCCTCCAGAACTCACCTGCCCCTCCAGAACTCACCTGCCCCTCCAGAACTCACCTTACCCTCCAGAACTCACCTTACCCTTCAGAACACACCCTGATCCTTCAGAACTCACCCTGCCCCTCCAGAACTCACCCTGCCCTCCAGAACTCACCCTGCCGTCACGAGTGCTCTCGTCCTTCTCGAAGTTGTTGAGGAACTTGATGAGGATTTGCTCCTCAGTCTCCTCCCCGCTGAGGTAGCGCGGGTTCCCCTTCACGGAGTACACGTTCCTCAGGTCGTCGATGGTGATGACGCCATCCCCCGTCTTGTCCAGCTTCTTGAAGGCTGCGTCTATGGCCTTGAGGCGAGACTGCGACATGGGGGGCTGTGGAGAGACGTGTTGATACTGGGAGATACGTGTTATACTGGGAGATACGTGTTGATACTAGGAGAGACGTGTTGATACTGGGAGATACGTGTTGATACTAGGAGAGACGTGTTGATACTGGGATATACGTGTAGATACTGGGAGATACGTGCTGATACC
>CABFVX010005351.1:8055-39607 GCA_902151425.1 Timema shepardi
TATATATATATATGTATATATATATATATATATATATTAGAGTTGGGTTGAATCCACTATTTTACAAATCCGAATCTCGAATCGGAACCCAAATCTCGGAAAGAAATATGAACATTAAATAAATTTAAATATAATATAAAATGCAAATAGGCCTACGTAGTAATTAAATACTAACATTATTTCTTATAAGCCATTCATTATAACATTAATGCAGTCAGTTAAGTGTTAAATTACTCATCTGGGGCTTGGTTGTTAAGCCCATCCTATAACCTGATTATAAATGGTTCTGAACAACCATTAAGCATTATTAGAGCTCGAAAAAAAATCTCGCTTGAAAAATCGAAATACTTTTTTTCAAAAAGGATTTGCGTCTTAAATCCTCGAATCTCGAATACCCCTATTCTTAAAAATTCGAGGAATTCGAGGAATTAAGGGTTCATCACAATTATCTATAGCTTAGTATACTTATCCATCCATTATATATTTATTTTTCAAGTTGTTGAGTGGCCTTAAGAACTCTTTTCATCTTAATGTAAATATGAACGTAATTTAAAACTATTTACTAAGTACCCTCTGCCCAAATAAAAACGTCTATTTTAAAGGAACTACTACAATGACTAGACAATATCGCGGTGCGCGTTTTTTTGTGTGAACGCGCCCATTTTAATATCGCAATGACATGCCAGATAACAAAACTGTGTCGTGACCAACTTGTCAACAACATTCACTCCAACAACAACAAAAACAAACAAACACACAGTACAAAAACATTTCCTCCTTTTTGATGAAAAGGTTAAGTAGGGAAGAAAAAAAACTATAGTCGTAATAGCAATCTCGCGGGTGAGAGGGGGGAGGGGGAGTTAAAACGGGTGGGGGTTGTTCCTCTACTGTTTCTATCCTGGCTTGATCTAAGCTTTGTTTCGTAACCCCAGTCTTTAGTTCCAGCTCCTGTAATCTAGAGGGGGGACGTGTGATGGATGCTACAGTAGTCCCATGGCTTCTTTGGTGCTGACTGACATCTCACAGCTGACAACTAAAAGCTTTGAAAAGTCACCAGACAAAATTATGTATCCCTACGCCTAACCATATGATCTGCGAAAACATATGTTTAGCAGCTGTCGCTTCTGACAGTCCAAATTTAGGTATATACCTAAATGTTGACTGTCAGAAGTCAGCTGTGAGCTGTCAGTCAGCACCAAAGAAGCCATGGGACTACTGTATGTGCATTACTCCAGTTTTTAAACTAGAATGTCCGTTTCAAAAATATTCACTATTAACAAAACTAGAATTTAACGACGAAAACATTTAAATTTTACTCTAAGATATGTTCAATCCAAATTTCATATGAACAATTTTATATCAATGGTTATAAAAGTTATTAGATCTACTTTCCCGTATTCATATGTAAAGTCTTGTAATCTGCTGCAGCCGCCACTTTTGATAGATATTCCCTCCTTTCAAATAACATTAATAATAAAGTAAAATACTTTCAATTTATTTCTAATCACCGTGCCTTACTACCCGTTCAGGTTATACGCTTATGTACTAATCATGCTAATGGTTTTAGGGAATAAGAAGCTTATATTTATAGTAAGTGTACACACATTTGCACGGAGGGAGTGTGGAAAACTATTTTGTGAAAACCACCCTCAGTACACCCGACCACAATTCGAAATTCGATCTCACCCGTCTCGGTGGCCACATGGTCAAACGCGCTACTCTCGCAGTAGAATAGACTGCCGATGACGGGAAGATCGAGGTTCGAGTCTCGGTTGGGTGTACTGAGGGTGGTTTTTCCCAAAATGGTTTTCCACTCTACTTCCACTTAAATGAGGGTACACTTTCTTAAATATAACTTAATAATTCCTAAATCCAACAACGTAATTAGTACATAAGCGTATAACCCGAACGGGTAGTAAGACGCAGTGCTAAATAAAAAAATTAAAAAATAAACTTCGATCTCCCCATCATCGTTGGTCTATTCTACTGCTAGAGTGGCGCATCAGACCACGTGGACTGAAGTGGGTGCTATCAATATTGAATGCTGAGGACGGGGAGATCAAGGTTCGAATCTCGGTCGGGTGTACTGAGGGTGGTTTTCCCAAAATGGTTTTCCACTCTCCCTCCACGCAAATGCGGGCTCACTTCCTCTAATTCAACCTTCCCAATTCCTAATCCATTAGCGTAATTAGTACTTAAAGCGTATAACCGGAATGGGTAGTAAGACGCGGTGCTAAATAATTTAAAAAAATTATATTGAAGGCAAATAAAAAAGGGGGTATTTTTTAAAATGTTCTTTCGATCAAAATCCTACTATAGCCACACTTACAAGTTCTATAATAGTTCACTAATCCTTAACTCAACTTACACGTGGAACTATAAGCCAATACTCAATCACAGTTTGTATGGCCGAATGTGGCTTATTTCTGTTTTGTCGAGTACTTTGTCATATTGTTGTAAAGTACCTTTTTTTCTGTAAAGCAATGAATTAACATTAGTTTTGAAAATAAAGTTGAAAGCTATTTGGTTCCAGGACAATGCAACCACGTGATTTTTATATTAGTGTTATTACGCTGGTGTCATTCTTTGGATATCAGGAACGATAAGGAAACAGAATTAGAGGGATGAATTTCAAGGAATTTGGTAAGTGTCCAAAAATCAAAACTCCTCTCTCTTTCTCTCAAAGGACTTGACTGGGAATCGAACAATTCTTGCGTCTCAAGGGGGGGATCAAAAACGCTAGATTAAACGGGTTACACAAATACTATTTACTTATAAACTTACTAACATACAGGGTGACCTGGCGGTCTAGGGGTAAGGTGTCAGACTTCTATGCTGGTGGCCGGGGTTCAATCCTCGGTCCCGGCAAAGATTTATCTGATTACACCAAACCCTTCCTTCACCTCTGACAAGACATCTTGTGAATGTGAGGAATGCCAGGCCTCCACCGTGGTTCGGATTCCACGTTAAGCTGTAGGACCTTCATTTCATCTCACTATCACCCTACCATTACACATTAGCGTAAGTGCGTATAACCCGAACGGGTAGTAAGACGCGATGCTAGTAATAATAATAATAATTAACATACACTGACAAACTTAGGAGTCATACAATACATTTCCATGTAGAAAATGTAAGCGTGCAGCCAATGAAAATCAAAGGTCGAGAAAATACTTTGGTGACATCTAGTGGCAAATTTTATCCCAAGTTAAAAAGTCTAATGGTTATAATTTGATTTCATAGTCATTTATATTTGCTAGAATTTCTCCTGATCAATCATAATCATGTGTGTTGGTTTTAGCACCGCCCCTTACTACCCGTTCGGGTTGTACGCCTATTTGCTAATTACATAATGTGCTATGGATTAGAAAGACTTAGTTTAGAGGAAGTCCACCTGCATTAGTGTGGAGTCACTATGTATTATATGCAGACACCATTTTATTAGCTCAAAGGATTAATGTTGTCATTTTGCATAAAACGGTGAAAGTGGTTCATTTGTACTTCCAACGTATTTCTCTACGTTTTGTTAGTTCCTACATATACATTTATTATTTATAAGCTTGTTTATAGCCATACCATTTGTTTATATACAGCGCATTTTCCTCAAGAGTATTAAAAAACAGAATATACTGCGCTTACACTGTCTGGGAGTAGCTTAGGAGATACACGACAAGCTAATATATTATATCTAATGCAGGGGTTTTCAAACTACGGCCCGCAGTGCTATTTTATTCGGGTCTGGGATCCTCACTTCACTTGGTATTAAGCAGGTACCCGCCTCGGTGGCGCAGTTGGCTAACGCGCTTGTCGTGTTGCGGCTCGACTGCTGAGGACGGGGAGATCGAGGTTCGAATCTCGGTCGGGTGAACTGAGGGTGGTTTTTACTAAATGGTTTTCCACTCTCCCTCCACGCAAATGCAGGTTCACTTCCTCTAATTCAACCTTCCCAATTCCTAATCAATTAGAGTAATTAGTACTTAAAGCGTATAACCCGAACGGATAGTAAGACGCGGTGCTAAATATTATTATTATTATTATTAAGCAGGTGTTCTTTTTTTTCTGACTTACTACCCGTTTGGTTTATTCGCATATTAACTAATTACTATAATGTGTTAGGTGTGAGTAAGGTTGAATGTATAGGGAGTGTAATCAGTAATCACATTCTTGTTGAAGATTAATGTGAAAACAATCAGGAAAACTCACCCTCCTTACATTCGACCAGGGTTCAAACCCCCCAATCTTCCCGTCACAGGCAAACTGGTATTTTGTGAGAGTGACGCCTTAGACTATTTGATTCCCGAAGCTAGTGTTAATTAACCACGTTGACACAATAAAACCATCTTAAATCAGAATAATTAAATCCCCGTCTTAAGATTAAGCCGATGCTGGCTGGTCTAACTGTTGGTTTATGACCCGCCTCGGTGGCGAAGTTGGCTAACGCGCTTGTCGTTTTGAGCTCTACTGCTGAGGACGGGGAGATCGAGGTTCGAATCTCGGTCGGGTGAACTGAGGGTGGTTTTTACTAAATGGTTTTCCACTCTCCCTCCACGCAAATGCAGGTTCACTCCCTCTAATTCAACCTTCCCAATTCCTAATCCATTAGAGTAATTAGTACTTAAAGCGTATAACCTGAACGGGTAGTAAGACGCGGTTCTAAATAGTATATTATTATTATGTTGGTATATGTTTTTTTTTTTAATTTCACTTTTAATAGCACTTCGAACAGTAGATCCTGGAGCTATACCGGAAATTTTTCTAGCCATTTAAATGAGAAAACCGCATGGATGAGATAATATTTATAATATGTGGCCGGGTGCAGGTGAAGGGGCCTAAAGTCGGAACATTGTATTTATAATTTAATAATATGATTATTAATTATTATTATTATTATTATTAGCACCACATATTACTACTCATTAGGGTTGTACGCAAATATAATTTAATAATATATTATAAGTTATTAGCCTATATATAACATATATTTACCTGTGATATATTGTTTGATTTTTAAAAATACTAGGTAAATTTTACACTTATTAAATGTGCGTATTTAACTAGTTAGCTCTGGATATGCGTTGATTCAATTTTAAAATGAAACTCTTAACATGTTAGATAATTTTTAATCAACATCAGCATTATTATTTGATAAAATAATGTTTGTAATCGGTATGGCATAAATCGAGGCGTTTGTTTAACATTTGTCTGTTGTGGATTGTAAGTGACAAAACGAGTATTACAGGGTGTTTTTATTAGTTAGTAAACAAATATAACATATGCGCTGAAAACCTAAACAGAGTGTCAGCGTTCCTCACGGTAAACCAGGCTATGAGGCAGGATACATATATTCTATTCACGGTAGGAATTACTTTCTGAAAGGTCTTTTTTCCTACCAATATCCTACTATATAATAGATTTCTGGTAGGGGAAAAGGCCTTTCAGAAAACAATTCCTACGAGTGAACGGACTTTAGTAATGTTTACGAGCTATTAGGGCTGGCAAACCACCATCAAGACTAGAGGGTCACGCTGCCCGTTTTGGGAGACACACGGGATAGGACGCCAGATCGTTGAGTACGAGTGCTGAGGGGCTACTATCGTGCCCAAGATACCGGGGTTCATACCCATTTAGGGACACCTAGAGGTCGTTCAGGCCATTGGTTAAGTATTCCTTGATATAATTCGTTCTGTCTCGAGCTCCCAAGTAATTCCATTACGTTCTTTCATATATTTTAATATCTATTATCAACATCACATTTTGTAATGGACCAAGTTAGAAAAATAAAACCATAAAACCCCTAGCCGAACTTCAATTACGAACCCACACAGTCATATTTCTAGTCACCGCCCTTATCCACGGCCGCAATCCATCCTGACAATTTAGGCATGCAAACGGGGGTGGGGAGGTAATAGGGGGGTGACATTTCTATAAATATTCGCATAATTGAAAAAAAAATCACCAAAGCTGCACGCACCTTTTTATTTTAAAATAATTTCAACTTTTTCTTATCCTATCCTATTATTCCCGTGACTGTACATTTCCGCCTCTTCCTGTAAAATATGTTTTCATTTCACGGGTTAAGCCCTGGAAAATGCATTGGCTTCTCAGCTAACCCCACACCCCTTCTATCTCTGTGGCACAGTTTTCCCTTAGTGACGTCACACCCTGAGATTTTGATGTTGGGAGGGGGAGGGGGTCTGTACATAGAAGAAGAGAGAAAACTCTAGTAAGAGTGCTCACCTAAAAATAGAAAATACTCTTGTTCCAACAAATTGAAAAGTTCCATTAGTTTTTTTTATTTCTGAGGAAGAGTTGAAGGTTGGGTTGATCCTTTTTTTTAAATTGGACAGCAACGAAAGCAATGTTTACATTTGTAATATTAAGTTTTTAACTAGTATTTCTGTCAGGGAAAATGGTCAATAAAGTACTTTAACATTTTTGGTTAACTGAGCGTATAAATGTCCTGTTTTAACACGGCCATTTGGCATTTCATCTGTCTCTCTTTCTCTGTTTGTACGTTTGTTCAGCGATAGCTGTCAAACGAGTGGACCAATATTAACTAACCCCCTTCTGTGGCCGCATGGTCTGACGCGCTATTCTTGCAATAGACTAGACTGCCGATGAGGGAGAGATCGAGGTTTAAATCTCGGTTGTGTGTATTGAGTTTTTTCCAAAACTATTTTCTACTTTCCCCCCACGCAAATATGGATACATTTTCTACTATCCTATTAATATCCTCCTTAGTCCCTAAAACTACTAGCACATAAGCGTACAACTCGAACGGGTAGTAAGACGCGGTGCTAAAAGAACAAAAATAAACTATTGGTTGACTAAGCGTAGCAATGTCCTGTTTTAAAATAACCACTTGGCATTTAGTAGTATGTCTTTCTGTCCGTATGTTTGCTCAGCAATTGCTGTCAAATGTGTGGACCAATTTTAATTAAATTTGGTAGGGACAGTCTTCGAACCTAGGACAAACAATGTATGTACAGTAGGCCCAACATTGTTTATTTAATTTGACTATCCGCCTCATTATATATTTCAAGACTGACGTCTTAAATAACGTGAACAGCGGTTATTTTCTAATGATATAAATCACCATTGAGTTTAGTAGGATATTAATTTATTTTCTCTCTAATTTGACCACCAAGGAGAAATTATAGATTATATTTCAACTAGAGATCCAAAGATAAATATTCAGATTGCAATGACAATAAGAACATAGTGGGAGCGAGTACTACTATTCACAGAACTACTAGTAATAATAATAATAATAATAATAATAATAATAATATTTAGCACCACGTCTTACTACCCGTTCGGGTTATACCCTTTAAGTACTATTTACGCTAATGGATTAGGATTTGGGAAGGTTGAATTAGAGTGAGCCCGCATTTGCATGGAGGGAGAGTGGAAAACCATTTAGGACCCCCCCCTCCCCAGTTCACCCGACCTAGATTCGAACCTCGATCTCCCCGTCCTCAGCAGTCGAGCTCAACATGACAAGCGCGTTAACCAACTACGCCACCGAGGCGGGTCAGTTTTACTTAAATGTATCCATAAGCGAAGACATATTCTTTAAGCCCATATGTTTGGCAGCTCTTTCTTTTGGCAGTAAACATTTTCACATTAACTCAATTGATATTAGTTAGTTAACTTTCTTTTAGGTGCCCTGGTGATCTAGGGGTAAGGTGTCAGACTTCTGTGCTAGCGGCCGGGGTTCAATCCTCGGTCCCGGCACATATTTATCTGACAAGACATCTTGTGAATGTGAGGAATGCCAGGCCTCCACCGTGGTTCGGATTCCACGTTACACTGTAGGTCCTCCATTTAATCTCACAATCACCCTAACATTACACATTAGCGTAAGTTTGTATAACCCGAACGGGTAGTAAGACGCGATGCTAATAATAGTAATAATAATAATTTTCTTTTAAACTTTTTTTACATAGTTGAAATTTGAACTTATAAAAATAACCGTTTTATTTTTTTATTTTTTTTATTGATAGCGGCGTCTGTGTACTGTGGTTCACTTAAAAATGATTCACAAACGAGATCTTCTAAAAGGTTGCCTTCACTTCATAAATAAAGGTAGTGAATGGTGAACCGGACGAGATGAAGACGTTTGATGACGTCACAGATCCTATGTTCATGCGTTTGTGTTAATAAAATAAAAACTTTTTACTATAAAAATAACATTTATTCATGTTATAATTTATAGTGTCCAGTTATAAGGATATAAAAGTCTGAATACACTTTTTATTTGATTATTCCATACGCTATAATATATCTCGTAGCTAAAGCAAAAAAAAAAGTATTATAGTTTTATAAATAGGCTATGTTCTTTTAATTAGTCATATAAAAGTCAATGATACAATAATCCTTAAGGTGGGGATGAATGGGACGTGTGAAAAGGCAAGTGTTTTTGCACTTTTTATAACAAAACTTTGTTGGACAAATTAACAAAATATTGTTTCATTAGAAACATAGAGTTTAATTTTATTCACATGATGAACTCAACAAGTCTTGATTGTCTGTCATGAGCCTATTAGCATTTGATGATGATCTTTTTAAATGAAGAGAAAAAGTTTTCATTAATTCCCAGGACACTTATGACAGATATTCAAGAAATGGTGATATCATCATGTGAATAAAATTAACCTATATGTTTATAATTAATAAATATTTGATTTATTTTGAACAAAAAATATTTTTCTATAATAGCTGCAAAGACACATATGTTCGCTCACTTTCTCTACACCTCACCTTCTCTACCTTAGCGTGTCTGTCTACCGAACTAAGGGCCCTAAAATCGATTCCTGGCACGGCTGAAAAATATGTCATGAGTGAAATGTGTGTCTACTCTTTCACAGTGATGAATTAACGGTCGGGGATTGGATGTTGTGTTTGTCCTAGAGTTAGATTATAAGGCATATGAAACTACGCCAGGCCTAGCAAGCCTAGAGTGTAAAATATATGACTTGAATAAAAAACGGACCTAGGCCACAGGCTGGAAACAGTAATAGTTGTAAAGTAAAGTATGTTTTACTTAATATAGGAGTTGGAATGAGGAAAATAGAACTTATAGGACATGTACCAGTATTTACGTGGAAAGGTAGAGGAAAAAAACCATCCAGAAAATAAAGGTAGAGAAAAATCATTTAGAAAATATTTTAGTCCACCCGACCGTAACTATTCCAACCACGACCTTTCCATCACCGCGGGGAAGGGGGGGTGAGCTTTTTCTCAAACGTTACCAAAAGGTTTTTGTTTAAATTTGAGGTACCCTATTTAATATGCACATTATAAATCTGTGTTCACACACGACTTACAAATTAACTTTGCTTCCTAACAATCTCAGCATCGCCCTACAAATCTCACAAAGTTGTATAAATGAGCTTTAAAGTTACAACAAATTATTTTAAAGATAGGGGTTTTCTCATTAACACGTTCAACAAATACTAAGAAATCTTAACTCACATGTTTATCGACCATCTCTATTACTCCCGGACTTGATTCGAACCCTAGCCAATCCAGTCCATTTTATTGCGTATCTGATGTCTTAGACCATGTGGCTACCGGTGAAGATTCTTTAAACAAAGTTTAATCCAGCACGTATCTATCATATTTTGATCATGGCGTGAACTGGGTTAGTAACATAAATACTTATTTAAGCAATCTGCCTTTCCTACATTTATTCCGGTAGAATTAAACTGATCCTACCAATTTTGGTTAAATCATTTCTCCTTTTTTATATTTAGTTTGAATAAGTCATATTTCAAATATTCTTATAAAATTGTATCCTAAACCCCTTCGCCTTATATCCACTCTGCACAGCTAGTCTCGATAAGCCGATGGGAGCTCCAAAAGTTCTCGACAAGTTTGAAAGTCACCTAAACCAAATTACTCTTCTTTTTTTCCCCCCCTCCCCTTTGAATAAATCTAAAAATAAAACTGGTTGACATGCTAATATGTCAACCGTTTCTATTCGTAGCACTTGGTGGAATGTTAATTGGAAAATTCGAGAAGAAAATGATAAGTAGGAAAACATACACCGTGGTTTGTTCGTGTACCTTCTGTTTTAATAAAAAAAAAAAAAGCCAATGATCCCTGTCTTTGTTGCAGAGGTCTAGCGGACCATCATAGGGTGGACATTTTACTGTACTGTACTTTAAAAAAATTAGAGATAAATCTTTCTTTCAAATGCCTTTTGTGTAACTTAGTTATGGTAGTCACAGATAATGTTGTTGGCTCATATCAATGGGGATGGTAACTAAAAAAAAGCTTTGATAAAAACACCTTTTGATAACAGTAAATATAGCTGAAAAGTAGAAAATAGAATTTCTTCTTACCTAATCCCATCAACATTGGTTTAAGCGAGTAGGTTTTTAGCCTTTTTTTTGTAAGCCATTAGTGAGTTTAGTTTATGAACTTACCAGCAATACAAAAAATAAAATATTTATGCACTACAAAGAACACTGGTCATGCATCAATATTTATCTAATCATGTACTATCAATGGGGTTATAAGTGAAGAGATGCTCAAAACACCTTTAAAAACCAAAACTGCTATCCCATCTAAGGGGATAAAAATTCTTATTAAGTTAGACTAATGTGTAGTTTAAAAAAAAAACTAGGTCTAAACATTGTTTTTATTTTCGAGTGTTTTTAGCTATAGTGGCATCAGTTTATACCAAAATAAGCTAATTAGAGGGAATTTTAGGGTTAAATTTTAGTTTTTTCACCAAATTTAAAGTTGATATAACTGGTCGATGGGAGAAATCTTGTTATTCTGGGTCATCTTCTTTAAACTTGACACATATTGATGTCTTCCGGGCTTATAAAGATTCTCAACTTGTTAAAATTTATTAGTTTCCCACTTGACACACCATATCTTTTCTATAAGAGTAGGTAATTTTGAGAACCAGATCGATTGGTCACTCACATCGGTGATTGCATGGTTTAAGGCATCACTTTAGCAATATATTGGATTGCCAATAACCAAGCGATAAGGGTTTATATTTCGGTTGGGTGAACTTTTTCCAATATCCTTCCACAAAAATGCGGGTACATTTCTTTCACCTTCCTCATCCTTACCCCATTAGTGTGAAAATGCGAAAATCCCAAACATTTAGTAAAACGCAGTAAACAAAAATATTAATGAAACCGTTTAGTAAACAGTGTAATCATAAAAGAGGCCAAACTATGTAATCGTGAAATTATGCAATTTTTACATTATAATTCCGAACGGGTAGTAAGACGCGGTGCTAAATAATAATAATAATAATACATTATAATTATAATTATTCTATGCAAGAATAAATAATAGTTTGGTTGGGGAGAAAACAAGTCTTGAAATCTTTTTACGATTTATTTTTGTTACGTTACACTTTTTTTTTAAATACTACTGTACGAACAATATCAAAACCTCCACGGAAAAAAAAAGTTTGACGTCACGCTGAATAATTTCTCCACCAACGGCAAAAACCAAGTTTTTTCTAGTAAAGTTTTTTTATATATAATCTTGGTTGAAAAGATTGAGAACTCTTTTTGAAAAAACATCCTCGACAATATCGACTGTCGGCTTCTTGGTTTGTGATACTTCCCCCTTTCCCCTCCCTTCGTGTCGAGATTATCGATTGCTTGCGGGGCAGTTGTTAGGGTCGACTGGCCTCTTGTTATTCCGCTGTTCGCTCCGATATCTCATCTTGAATAATAATAATAGTCATCTCTCCCTCTATCTTAGGATGGAACTACCGAGTTTGGTTCATTTCATCTCGTCTTTGCCAGGGGTTTACAGTAATCCACAATGCCGGGAGAACACAGAGAATGATTTGTTTCTTAGGGAAAAAACACATACACTCACAAACTCAGGGAATTTCTCAAAATATAATCAAGAAAAATAATGGAATATGTGAATATACTCAAAATAGGTCTTTTGGTAAAAGTAAAAGTGAACTGAGAATTTTATATTTTATATTTTAGTACCACGTCTTACTTCCCTTTAGGGTTGTAAACATAAATTAGGCTATCATATTCTGAAAATATAAAAATGACACCTGGACACGGAAATCGAACCCGGGACCTTCGGCTTAGTACGCCTTAAAAATATGAGTGGAGAATGACCATGAGCACGGGATGAATCCTGGATAGCTCAGTGGTAAGAGCATTGGCGTACAAAGCAGAAGGTCCCCAATTCGATTCCCGTGTCCAGGTGTCATTTTTCAATTTTCATATTATGATATCTAAGTGATGCTATCCTCACTAAAATAGATGATAGCTTCGACTATCTGATTCATAATTTAGGTTGTTAGTTACGCAAATGTGTTAGCGATTAGGAAGCTTGAATTTATAGTACGAGTACCCACATTTTCGTGAAGGTATAGTAGAAAACCATCAACACACTAAACAGGGATTTTACCTTGATCTCTCTGGCATCTGCCGTCCAGTCTATTGCGAGAGAGATGCCTTAAATCAGGGGAGCCCAAACTTTTTGGACCGCAGCCCTTGAACTATAAATAATACATGATGGAACCCTAAACAATATTTTTTTATTAATATTATAAACATTCAATAACGACAATATAAACTTTACAGGTGGTATAGAAATATAAAACAAAAACATCACAATCATGTTCTGGTTAGGTTTTTGGCCAATGTCCTTTATTCAGATTTGCGAGAAAAAAAAATTGGCAATCTTAATTACTGATGCTATTTCATATTGTGAGAAATAAATAAAAAACATTATAACATTTCCTCACTGAACCCGAGATAACTTTGGCGTAGCCCTAAGGCTCTGTGGAACACAATTTGAAAGACGATGCCTTATACCATTTGATCATCGGAGTGGGTTGAAAAATGGCTGCATATAATTCTCAATCAAGCCTAAATCATCATGATTTAAACGTCAATGTTGTTACTTAACACGCTTCAGTTGTATGACAAACTAAACTCATCTATAGGGGCTTACTTGGATCTAAGTGGTCTATAAAAATAATAAAATGCAGGAAATTTGGTGAAAAGAAAATAGTGGCAACCCTGCCCCATGTCACTCTCGTACTAGTCTGGATTTTCCGTGATGAGTAGAGTTTGGTTCAAATCCAAGTCGTATGTACTTTGGGCGTTTATTTAATAAATGGTTTACCAATCTTTCTCCAAGCAAATTGTATAGGACCACAGAATGGATCATTTTTAATCGAATGATGTAATTTAATAATGGGTTCACAACACTAATTGCGTTTGAATTTTCTTCTTCCCCTGTTTGTTCTCCTACTGCCAAACAGCACCACCTAGTAACGTTATAAGCCCACTTGATTTTTTGGCATTTGTGAATTTCTGCTCGACTATGCTAGCGCCTTGTAGATGATTCTCTAACTTCTCTGAGTTTCAATTGGTTGGAAATCTTGCTCAGTTGATCACGTGTCTGCCTTTTGAGTCAAAAAGAGTCCATAGATAACTCGAGCCACGGTACAACCTCAAATAAAGGTATTTTAAAATAATGTCCAAAACCTTGGTAATACGTCTTTATACTAAATCAAGGTTCTCAGGTTCGTTTACCGGCATGGCCGAAAAAAGTATTAAATGGTAAAATTGATGTTTTCTCTTTCACAGTTATTAATTAACTGGTGGGTGACTTAGCCTTGTGTCTCTTCTAAAATTAGATTAATTTTTTTAAATCGTTTACTGATATAACAAGTTTGGTTGTTATGGGTCTGTATGTTCTAAATTAAGTTAGATTGAAAAACGCGTGATAATATAATCAACCAGTTTGTTCAGAAAGTGCATACTTAGTTCGTCTAATAAAATAAAGAGGACTATCAAACGTTTTAATTTGAATTTCCACTTAAGTGTTAATAATTAACATTTTGTTAACGATCGAAATTAAGTTCCGTGCTTTATTGGTGATTGAACTTTATACCTATTCAATTGAAGAGCTAGTTTTTTATTACATGAAATTAATTTGTTTATTTTATACTATAACTAAAAAAACCCATGGCATCAGTCCGAGATCGAGCCATACCGATCGAACAGCAGCTGTATTTTGGCGAACATAGTGTCATCTTCTGTGGATAGAGGGTGTCATGATGTCAGCACATTGAGCTCTCCTGCCGTTACTCTTAGGTTTATATACCGGAGCCGCTATTTTTGCATTCAAGTAATCCGACCTCGTTCCTGACCCACCGTTTCACAGAAAAATCTAGAAGCGCCATGGATCTCTGGACCTCTGGATCTATAGACCATTAATTTAAATCTACATATATATATTCCCAGGCTCATGACATCTTCTTGGCTTTGGCAAAAGCTGAGATGGGCCTAATTTTTGTTTAACGACTTTCCGAAACGTCTGACAGTTCAGATAAACAACTTTTATCATTAATATTTCCGCTTTTTACAAATTCTCGGCGTTGGCCGGGCGCTTTCACGTCCATTTCATCCATGAAGAGACTGGAGTTTGAATCTCGGCTGGTTGCAGATTACTTTAACATGTGATTTTCTTTGTTTCCACTGCTCTCTCCAATCTAGTGGTATACCTTAGATCTGTAGGTAGTGCGTGTTCTTGCTGAACTAAGGGTTTAGGGTTTGGTTCACGCCATGGACAAAAAATATTATTATAAATTAAGGCTCTCCCTTTCACACTGATGAATTAACGACCGGGGGAATGGATGTTGTGTCTTTTCGAAAGTTAGTTTAATTTGTAAATCGTGTTATGATAGAATCAGTGGTTTCACAAGTCTAGCTCCGTATTAATATACATACATTTACCGATTACCATATATATATAAAATAAATGGTAATCGGTAAATGTATGGACATTAATAAAATTACCGATTACCATATATTATATATTTAAATATATGGTAATCGTTAAATGTATGGACATAATACATTTACTGATTACCATATATTATATATATATATATATATAATATATGCTAATTGTCGATAAATGTATGGACATTAATACATTTACCAATTACCATATATATATATATATGGTAATTGGTAAATGTATTAATGTCCATACATTTATCGANATATATATATATATATGGTAATCATTAAATGAATGTGCATTAATATGGGGCTCCCGATATCATAAATAAAATGCTTGAGGTATTAAATAAAGCGTTGAGCTGTAGATGTGTACAAAAAAAATATCTTAACTGTCGCTGGACTTTACTACACACCCTGTGATTTGGACATGCAAGTAAGTTGACATAGCGACTTTTCACCTAGGTATTATTATTATTATTATTAATAACAATAATATCCTCAAACCGACCCTTTTAATTAAGACAACTACCGAAGCGTGGAGACGCCCTTCAGGCGTCACGAGATCCCGCTTTATTTAAGAAGTTGAATGTTATTACAAATTATTTTAGCTTTTCCCTAAAATGTCCTTTGAAGATTTTAGACCTTATATTTCGAATATTGTGAATAATTAAAAAATAAAATCATAAAAAAAATTCAAAGGAATTTATTTTCAACGTTGTTTAAGATGAAATGTCGTAGTTCTGAGATCAAAGTAAATGGTTAGTATATGTGTGGCCTTTGACAAATTAATAAATATATTTCTTACGGGGGGGGTCACCACTGAACATTCTAAGATTAATGAGGATTATTTGAGTGATTTTGAACCATCATAACTGTCACTACCATTTAGAAGTATCGCAATGTGAGGGAATTTTTCTTAGTGCCCTAACTAACCATACAATTAAATATCCCAATAAATATAAATTAATCAAGCAATGTAAGTAACTATTTACAGCTGAGTTCGGATGACATTTGTATCGGTTTATCATCTCTCTACCTTTTATATAATATCTGAGGTAGACTACAGTCAAATTTTAATTATTTGACGGATAGAAAAGCTAGTTACTTGGTATACTTTTACGTATTCGTACGTCCAATAACGCTGCCACTTTTGATAGATATTATCAAAGCCTATAAAATACCATTAATAAAAAAAAAGTAAAATTCTACATGTTTTGGCTTTAAAAGTTATGACTTTATTTTCTGAAAGGCTCTGCCTATGAAAATGTGACTGTACCATAGGTGAGTCAGAACACGGCTTGTAATAAATAAAATACAAGTATTGTTAGGCATAACTTGGAGTGGCTCCATCAATCACGTATTGGGAACATTAGACGTAACATGTCTTGTTTAGATTACGTACTAATATTATAATATAACCAAGGGCACCCATGTGAGTTTTCCAAATGGAGTCCCATCTGCCGAGGGTGACACCCCCCCCCCCCCTCATTCCCCCCACACAAGAGAGACTTAAGGAATTTAACTTTGTTGGAGAGAACTTTAAAGCATCTGAACATCTGAGCTAATTATATGTGTTCAAGAGCCAATTTTCGCAAAAATAATTATAGTTATAATTTTTTTTTGAAAAACTAACAAAACTTAAAATTTAGTTGTGGCTGAACCCATTGGAAAGAAACGTATTTTTCACAAGTTCACTGAACAGAATGAAATAAGAAAGCTGTTGAAGAGGGAGTGGGAGGAAAATTACATTTTATAATTTTCATCTCTGTTAACTTTGGATATTGATGATTCAAAGTTGTTAGTGGCAAATTGCAGCCAAATCCCAAATGAAATTTTTTATTTTTTAATCAAAATTAACAACAACAAAAAGAAGTAAATTTAACATTGATATAAAGTGGAACTGTCCATTTATTTGGTAAAAGCGTGAGTTTAACTCGTCCAACCAAAATACTTGTTAAATTTTCCTATTTGTACATTTCAATTTAGCACGTCTATATCAATAAAACCATTGTCTTACCGGTTGTTCTCTATGGTTGTTAAACATGACGAAAATAAATGTAGGGTGTTTAAAAACAAGGTGTGTGGGAAGATATTGGAGATTAGAGATAAGTGGGAAATGTTGGTGTAAAAATATCCTTGTAGATCCTGAATATATTTGAACCACGACCTCCCTGTGACCGTAAAACTAGATCATACCAGACTGACGCCTCTGTCTGCGTACTCACCGGTGTGGGTTGCACAAGAATTGAATCACAAATTATCGATTTTTTTTTACGAAAAGGTCAATAGAACTCAAAATAAGCTCTGCCATTAAGTTAAAAAAAAACACCTCAATTTTATGTTCTCTTAAGATATAATTTAAAATTACAATTTTGATAGATAACCTATGACAACTAGGTAGGCCCAAATTTGAATTAAATATTTACCATAAAATTCACATGACAAGTGTTTTTATTTTTAATGTTTTATTTATTGCCATAAAACATATTGTAAAGTAGGGGAAAAGTCGGATTGTATTTTTCGCACCAGAAGGCAGGAGTATAAAGGCAGCAATCTCATCTTGTTTGGTTTACTGGTGACTGTCCGGTTGGGTTCGTATATTGGACGGGTTCATTTAAGTTTTTTTAAAAAAGCTTTACCACTCTTCCTCCACGAAAATTAAAGTATATTTCCTAAAAAAAATCTCCTTTTTAAAATTCCTATCTCAAAATATATTGATAGGACAGACGGATACAAGTAAGCTACACACAATTTATCTTAATGTAGTGTAACACATATTGATTTAATTAAGTCTACTTTTGTTTTTATTGATATTTAACACAAGTATTACATTATTTGTTAATTGATTGATGGTTTTTCAGGTCTTAGTCTATAATTAGGAGCTATGACCATAATGATATAGAACACCAAATTAAGGTACGTTCTGGGGGATGTTAATTAAGAAGTTAATAATATCTTGGTTTCACACTGACATAATAAATTAGGTAGACGTCTATCATGAAATTCAATTCGATTCATTCATTGTCCCTAGTTTTTTTTTTATCGTTGCCTGTCAGTTCATTGATTAATTACTAGGTCTCGACTTCGTTGCCACGAAAATTGTGTGGTGAGGAGTTTTAAGACCTTACTGCCATCTAGTGGTAGCACTCTGAACTGCGTTCTTTATTACGTGCTAGTTTGGTTGCATATATTCAGGCGCTAGACATCTGTATTCTATTCTCATTTTATTTGTCGGTGAAATAACGATTTTTTTTTTTAATTACAAGGATATTATGTAGGGATTTCTTAATCAAATGAAGTCCATATATCTGTTACACTATCTTAAAATAGACAATTTATAGCTCCAGATATGTTGTTTTTTCACTACGTCTTACTACCCATCCTAGTCCACAAATTTCACTAATAGAATAGGGATAAGGAAGGTGAAATTTTTAGAAAGTGTAACCGTATTTTCATAGCGGTAAGGTGGGGCAATAATTGAGAAAATACACTCTCAGTACCTCATATCAGGATTCAAATCCCGACCTCTTCATCAAAAGCAAACTAGACAAGCGGATAAAAAATCAAGATTATTAGGTGAGATGAACTTTAACTAGGTCAATTGTGTGTTTCTTTTTACCTTTCATAAATATTAATTAAGCTAGCCATTTTTTAAAAATAAGTTTGTGTCATTTATCTGCATGACTTTATCCTGTGCCTATTTAATTGGTTAGTTAAAGTTACCATCAGCCTAGGATAACGTATTGGGTTCAGTAATTATTAAGTTGGTTTATAAAAATTAACAATCCCTTCATTACATTTGTTGGTGAAATGTGGGAATTAAATATTAGGGTGAAGCTAGATATGCGTCATTAAAATAATTTAGTCTATTTTATTTATTTGGAATATTTTTTGTAAAAACTAAATGTCGACGTCAGTCAAGAAAATGTAAATAATATAATTATTATTTATTACATTCCTATAGAGATTTATCACATGTCATTTATTTTATTTATGTTTTTTTTTCATGTAAATTATAATGAAATGTTAAACTCGCACCCAAGTCTTTTGTTTATCAGCGTACCAGATTGCTGGTGAATTGTAGGGTCTTGGGTCGAGTCTCATCTGGGTTCACCGGAAGTGGTTTTATACATGTGACTTTTCAAGTGGTTTTTACTATTCCTTATCCACGTTAATTCTCTTACATTTCCTTTAAGCTGGGAATGTAGGTGACGCAAGAAAGGGTAAAAAATAACTAGTTTATTTCTTCCGTAGAAACATTTAATTTTCTTCACATAGTGATATCAACAGTTTTGGAATATCACACAAGGGTTAGCTGGATTTGGGTGACCAATCTTTACCTTTATATAAAAGGTTTCTCATCTAATGCCGCTAAGCTCGTGTCATATATTCAACAACTGTTGATATCACCATGTGAAGAAAATTAAACTCTATGTTTCTACTCTAGAATTTTTAAATTCATTTTTGCTATAAAAACTGCAAAAACACAAAACTTTTCTCGTGTCCGCTACATCCTCACCTTAATCTACCTTCCCAATCCCTTACGTTTAGATCAAGTGGTTAAAACCATGTTTTGTAATGTGTAATAAAGTTATTGATATCTTCTAACCCAAGGGGACCTTGAACCATAAACACAGGGCCACTTCGAACATAGTTTTGTGCCTGGGTGAACTTTCATTTTGGCGCCCCTTCCTATAACACATCATTTTGGTTCAAACTTTTTTTTATGTTGACTTTGAAAGAAAATCTCGAAAGAAATTACTACAAGACAAAAGTTTATGATGGTTTGTTGTTTTTCTTGATTATTGATAGTCGGACTTTCATGCAAACTATATATTTTTTGTAATATTCTGTTTTGGCTTATTGAACATCAACAATCTGGAGGTTTTCCAAGTTCTTAAAAATGGAAGGAGAAAAATTATCAAATAAATTAGGACTCTTGAACTATCGAATTATATAATATATTGTACTATATTTTATAATGTATTGTACTTGTATATATAAATATTATGTGAGACATATTGAATAAGTCTCTTTGATTTAAGTTTAAAACGATGAACACTATTCACAAATCAACACATTTCTTACTCAACTTAATGCAGTATACGCACTTTTTTTTAAAATAAAATTTAAAATAATCTAGTTTTTTAAAGACAACACGAATCCACCTCGATCCTGGTGCATTGGGCGGCCATTCTCTTCACCCACCCCTTGAGGTGGCCCACTCTTAACCTAATTCATTTTCACTTGAAGTACTACGCACGGTTTCGAACGCGGGTCTATCCTCATTCGAGATAGTTAAGTGCTCGATTCGTGGGTATTGCATAAACTGTTTATTGTTAATATATATTGAGAAAGTATTGCAACCGTGAAAATGTCCCACCTTGGAGATTATCGTGGATTTTTACGTTTTATGTGGTTCCGATCACTAACATTGGATCTTACAGTTTTATCCGTCTGTTTGTCCGTCTGTCTGTACCAGGGGCTACAACAGTAACAGTTTTATGGATTTAAATCAAACTTGATATTTATGTGTTACATGGTAATTTATAGAGGCCTAATTGTGATTTTAATTTTAACCCTAAAATTAAGGGATTTACCGATGACTGAAGGCTTAAAATTTAATTTTCTTGTGATGGTTATAAAAATAGTGTCTGATGCGATTATCAAAATAATAAAAGGAATTTTGAAAATAAATTTTTTGGAGGTAGTTTACTGTTAAAATTTGTTCCTAGCTAAATTAAAGTATATAAGAAAATTATGAACGATTGTTTTTTGGTTTCACTTAGTCCCAACTGATTAGTTTGTTTTGTTACAATACTGACAACATTGCCAAAACTGGAAACGGGGTGCTTTTCCCTCCACCCCAAAAATAGAATTGCTTGTTTAACTCGAGAATAATTTGGTTCTACCTCATAGTTATTTACTTTGCAATTATTAGCAATGAATAGTGAATTAACATTTAGTATTTATCTTTAACCTAGTTATATAATTGTTAATACTATATTATGTAATTAAATAGTTCTATAAAACGTGTGACAATCAATTAAAATTTTAGTACAAATATCCTATAACACAATTATAGCATGAATACAAAATGAGAAAACTTATGACTTATTATGTTCAATGACATTACATAATAAACAACTGTGTTGTATTATTTATTTAGTAGCCTTTGTTTACCACTTTGGTTGATAACCGTTTAATTTAAGGGGTAATTTTGGACATTGATGGTAGCTACAGTAGCCCCATGGCTTCTTTGGTGCTGACTGACATCTTTGAAACGTTACCAGACCAAATTATGTATACCTACGCCGGACCAAATGATCTGTAAAAACATGTTTAGCAGCTGTCACGTCTGACAGTCAAAATTTAGGTATATACCTAAATGTTGACTGTCAGAAGTCAGCTGTGAGCTGTCAGTCAGCACCAAAGAAGTCATGGGGCTACTGTAAGCTAGTGCAGCCACGCTAGCATTTAGAGATAATTGGAAAACCACAGTAAAAAATTGTATTTAAAAAATCAACCCTAGTGTACTTGACCGGGATCCGAAATCAGACCTAAAAGACAGGTCAACACTTCGAAAGAAAACACATTCTATTGTGGTTCCGTCGCAAAACGAGTTCGTTTGTAGGGAAATGAGAATCATCTCACATGTGCACTCTCTAAATTTCCAGACTAGCATCTAAATAATAATAATAATAACAATAATAATAATAATAATAATAATAATCCTTCCATAGGGTCATGAGGATGGGAAACAAAGGGAAAATATCGGTTTTGCTTTGAGGCGTTAGTTGGCGCTGAATTACGTGCTTGACTTTAATTAAACCTTTCAGCGACACCGAGTGGAAACTACCATACTCTCATGCATATTACATACTCACCTTACAATCACTCACTGTCAGTGAGAGGCGCTGAGCAACTCCAGTTTGGTCCCATCTGCTCTGAGGTAAGCAGACTGTTCCATAGTTAGCTAGCTACGCCAATCAGGACTCTGAGGTAAGCAGACTGTTCCATAGTTAGCTAGTTACGCCAATCAGGACTCTGAGGTAAGCAGACTGTTCCATAGTTAGCTAGTTACGCCAATCAGGACTCTGAGGTAAGCAGACTGTTCCATAGTTAGCTAGTTACGCCAATCAGGACTCTGAGGTAAGCAGACTGTTCCATAGTTAGCTAGTTACGCCAATCAGGACTCTGAGGTAAGCAGACTGTTCCATAGTTAGCTAGTTACGCCAATCAGGACTCTGAGGTAAGCAGACTGTTCCATAGTTAGCTAGTTACGCCAATCAGGACTCTGAGGTAAGCAGACTGTTTCATAGTTAGCTAGCTACGCCGATCAGGACTCTGAGGTAAGCAGACTGTTCCATAGTTAGCTAGCTACGCCGATCAGGACTCTGAGGCAAGCAGACTGTTTCATAGTTAGCTAGCTACGCCGATCAGGACTCTCAGGTAAGCAGACTGTTCCATAGTTAGCTAGCTACGCCGATCAGGACTCTCAGGTAAGCAGACTGTTTCATAGTTAGCTAGTTACGCCAATCAGGACTCTGAGGTAAGCAGACTGTTTCATAGTTAGCTAGTTACGCCAATCATGACCAGGAGAAAACATCAACATAAGTACAAGTACACTGTTATGTTTTAGTTGGCAGAACTCAGGACTCTCAGGGAGACTGGGGGAGGGGGGGGGATACTTTGAGATCTTTGAAATGTGGGGCTGAAGGAAATCAAGTGGACAAACAGGGTGACAAATGAAGAAGTCATAAGAAGAGTGGGTGAGAAGAGAGCCATTTTGGATGCGATTCTTCGGTATAAAGCCAACTGGATCGGACACATCCTTAGTAGGAACTGTCTTCTGCACGACGTCATAAAAGGAAAGGTTGAGGGAAAGAGGAGCTTAGACAGGAGGAGGATTCAAATATTAGATGACTTGAAAGAAAGAAGACAATTCTGGGAGCTCAAGGTGGAGGAAGAGGACAGGACCCATTGGTGGTCTAAGTTCACTGACAAAAGGAATGGACCTGTCGTAAGACAGAACACCTAATAATAACAATAATAAAGTTTAAAATATACTCAATATAATTTAAATATATTTAGGAACGCAAAAGTTGATAGATAATTAAATATAAAAAAACTATTTTAATTATATTCATCGACTTAATGAATATTTTTAGATTCCATGGGGCGATTTCAAAATACGAAAAAAATCCTGCATCTTTAAAACGGGATAGTTTTTTTTTAATACGGGACGTTTTCAAGGACATACAGGGCAATGTATCAAACGCCGGGACTGTTCCATAAAATTCGGAACGAAATGTCACCTTATTTCTTAGTCTAAAGTGACCATTTGTAGCCAGAAATAAGATTTTATTTTGGTCATCGTATCTTACTACCAATTCGGGCTATACGCATATGTAACAATTACGATAGTGAGCTAGAAATGAGGAGGGTTAAACTCATAATGAGTGTACCCGCATTTTTATTATAAGATGTGTGGAAGACCATTTAGGATCATCCATTCTCAGTACTCTTGACCGTGATTTGAACCCCGATCTCCCATTAATCACAAGTCCAGCTTTTAACAAGGGTGACGTTTTATAGCATAAAGTTTTTCTTTTTAATCTGAACATTTTGTATTTATTTGAAAATATAATTTAATAAAAAAAAATTGGAAATTGAAGAATAAAAAAAAATACAATGGGGAAATAACGTGCGTGATATTCGAATACGGATAGATTTACATAAATTAAAAAAAATAATCAAATCAAAAATCTTCCCCAACCCCATGTTCATTACAGATAGGCGAATCGCTGAAGTTTGTCGTTCTAAAAATTAGGTCATTGTTTCTAAAAAGTTTTTAAAGCGCTGCTCTAAAATCTAAAACATTCGATAACGCAATATAAAACTAAACTAATACAAACTATATAATAATTAATAAAGAAAATTAATATCCTCGACCACCATGACTAAGTTCAAAACTATAAGATAGAGATATCAATATATTCACTTGTAAAATGTTATCAATTTTGGATATTATTTGTGTATTTTCTAAAAGGTCATTTTTTGGAACCTGAATTATACAGCTCATTTTCAAATGAGAAGAGAAAAAATTGGTTTGAGCAAAATTAAAATTAAATATTTTTTAAACAATTAAATAGTGACGGGCACGTATGCATGTCTTGAATCGTTGCTTCCCCTTCACTGTAACATGTAGAGGAGATAATGATAACTAGCACAAGGTAAATACATGATAAGGAAATAAAGAGGGATCATGTTGATGAAACATAGAATAATACTTAGGTAACAGAAATAAATATATTATAACAAAAATTAAGACGAGATAAAGGTTTACAGTAGAAGAACAAGATTTAAAGTTAAATATCGGGTAGAGTATATAGTGTCAGAAATATCAGTTCGGAGTATCAAGTATACATTCAAAGCAAAAAGGAAAACAGCACCTTTATAGATTTAACATATGGTAGGATTTAACAACCCCAGAAATATAGGACCTTGTCGTAGCTCGGGATAATAAGTGTCTAAAACAACACAGTAACGGTTAAAAGAGGAGTTAAGAAGAAATAGCACAAAAGTAGTCGGACTTAGCCAGACTACAACCATAGTAGTCTAAACAGAAAACATAGTGAAAGAGTAACTAATAAATAACACTACTGTAAATCCTATAGTTTTAGAGTTACCAGGTTAAATATGGGTCAAGCAAGCTAGCTTGAGTTAAATTAATGAAGAGTTACATAGATACTCTAAATAATGAACAGTAAATGGACAATCTATTATTCATTCGTAGCTTTATTGCCATACTTGTAGATGTCCTTTATATAGAGGACCTGCTACAATAGTAGCCCTACAGTTTAGAATATATACATATATTCATAATGGTACCTAGACCCTCATCGACTATAATGGTTTGACGTTGACTCAGGTTGTAAAGGATGGGGTTCATATTCCAGCCCGGTGTAGTTCGTTTATTTCCCCTTAACTCCCTCCACGTAAACTCTGTTCAACATTCTATGAAATATAACTTCCTCTTCTCTACCTCATGAATGGGATTAAAGGTGGTTAGTCCTAATGGATTGTAAGATGCGATGTAATGAAAAACAAACTGATGTAACGTCCTACTTTGCACTAAAGTTGTGTATGAAGGGAGGGTTGAGCGGATCCTAAATGTGAACTTGGTGTAAAGTTTCAATTATTAAGGTGTAATTGAAGGGAACGCGACTAAACGCCAGTATTCTTGCAGTTTTAATGGCAAAACATGTTTTACCCAAAATATATAAAATATTTCTCCAACAAAAACCTATAGTTTAATTTTCTTCACATGTTGATATCAACAGTTGTTGAATATCTAACCATGAGCATGGTGGCATTATCTAACAAACTTTTTAAATGAAAAAAAAAGTCATTAAATTCCAGAATACCCGTAACATATATTCAAGAAATTTTGATATCAACATGTGAAGAAAATTAAATTCTATGTATGTACTTGAGCAATATTTTTTTTATTTTGGCCAAAAAAAGGTTAGGCCTACTGGTTTTTACTCGCGTCCCCTTCGATCTCACCTTAAATAACAAATTTTATAAGTCATAGCCTACATGTATGACAACTTAGTTAAGTCATTCTTAGAGAAGGGTTAAGTTTAAATTATTATTATTATTAGCACCGCGTCTTACTACCCGTTCGGGTTACACACACACGCTAATGTGTAATAGTAGTGTGATTGTAAGATGAAATTGAGAACCTACAGTTTAACGTGGAATCCGAACCACGGTGGAGGCCTGGCATTCCCCACATTCACAAGATGTCTTGTCAAGAGGTGAAGGAACGGTTTGGTAATCAGATACATCTGTGCTGGGACCGAGGATTGAACCCCAGACTCCAGCACAGAAGTCCGACACCTTACCCCCCTAGACCACCAGGTTTTTAGTTTAAAATTCCTGGCGTGGCTAAAATATACCTATAGAAATGCATACCATTGATAAAATTGCTACTCTCCCTCTAACGTGACTTATCGTCAGGATGACTACAGTCCAATTTTTATATAAAGGGCTTTTTTAAAAAAACATAAACGTGTTGAGTTGCAGTCAATATTGACAACATTCAACTATATTATTTGTGTTACTCTCCTGGTATTTATAATATCTATCAAGAATGACAGTTACAGATTACATGACTCAACGTATGAATACGTGAAATTAAATTTGATAACTTTTCTATCTCTCAATATTAAAATTAGATGTATGGTATGTCTGTTTAGTGTTCTTGTGAACCGCGTCTTACTACACGTCTGGGATATCCAAATACTGAAATAACATTATTATAATATGGATGGAATCTACAGGAAAGGTACTTGCATTAGCGTGGAGGGAGAGTGAAAATCCACTTAGTAGATATCTACACCAATAACGATATTAATAAATTTTAAGATGGGAATTGGTATGTGTGTGTGTTTATAATACTAGTATGAAGTATCATATAAGAAAACTACTTTTTTTCTACTGTAAGCTAGTAACAGGTTTGAGAAAAACTTTCAACTGTATTTTCTCATTTTGACTCCAAACTAAACACATTTCTACTGTTTGATTTTGTTCTTTTTAGAACTTAATGGTCACCAGCGCTAACTAATAAGACTTTAACTACGATTAGAGATCCGTACATGTCCGCATATGGGCTGTCGTCGGATTTTTCGGAGACGGTACAAGATATATACATTCTACCCATGTGTTCTTTATTTCTCCATAAATGGGATATCCTTATTCGTCCATGCAAATGTGGCTACACATCCTCTAAAGTTTATACTTTTCATCCCCACCCCATTAGTGTTTTATGCAGCATTTAGCCCGGATGGGTAGTAAGACGCAGTGCAAGAAGGAAAATTATAGTGCAAACACCCGCCTTTGTGGCGTAGTTGGCTAACGCGCTTGTCGTGTTGAGCTCGACTGCTGAGGACGGGGAGATCGAGGTTCGAATCTCGGTCGGGTGAACTGGGGGTGGTTTTTCCTAAATGGTTTTCCACTCTCCCTCCACGCAAATATGAGTTCACTTCTTCTAATTTAACCTTCCCAATTCTTAATTCATTAACATAATTAGTACTTAAAGCGTATAACCCAAACGGGTAGTAAGACGCGGTGCTAAATATTATTATTATTATTATTATTATTATTATGATAGTGCAAACACCGATTAGCTCATATTTTTCTTCTCTACAAGTTATTAGCCATGTCTCTTGTTTGATGTTGAAAAAATTAGTTATTTTTTATCGGTTTCACTTATTTCTCCCTTCTTTGAAATCATCTTATTTCACGCTCTTTAGTTTGTATCTCACGGTTTACTATTTTCCTTGACAGCAGCCAACTTTGTAAGCTGCTTCCCCTCCTCCACCCTTTCCCTTTCACGTCCTTGACTCTTATATCATGTTCTCATGCTATGAGTTTTGTTTTTCCCCCCCTCCATGTCCTCCCCCTCTCTCCCTTCAGGAGCCGCCATGACTCTCAGATGAGTTTCACAGCGCCGAGGCTGTCACGACATGATTTACACCCTCGGAGCCACCCCCTATGCACGTGATTTACTGGCCAAAACGACTTCTCAAATATGTGCCAAATAAATTATTCGCCATATAAAATTTACATCGTATTCGTACGAGTGTATATTTGGTTTAAAAAAAAATACAATACAAATATTTTATGGAAAAACTTTACACATTCCTTAACACGAGGATTATTTAAGAGTCCGTTTCGCCCCAAGGCACGGGTAGGATCTAACTTAGGTAGCTAATACAATATCTCGAACCAGACGTCGCTTCTTGGTGCAGTTTTCTCAGATCTACTTTAAAAGATTGTTTATTTGAGAGCTATGGATTTTTTTTAATTGTACAAAATTAATAAACCATTTAGGTGACCTGGCGGTCTAGGGGTAAGGTGTCAGACTTCTGTGTTGGCGGCCAGGGTTCAATCCTCGGTCGCGGCGTAGATTTATCTGATTACCAAATCCTTCCTTCACCTCTGACAAGACATCTTGTGAATGTGAGGAATGCCAGGCCTCCACCGTGGTTCGGATTCCACGTTAAACTGTAGGTCCTCCATTTCATCTCACAATCACCCTACTATTACACATTAGCGTAAGTGCGTATAACCCGAACGGGTAGTAAGATGCGGTGATACTAATAATAATAAACCATTTAACTAATCCTGATTTCACTTTTTTTTAGTGATGAATACAGAAAATGCAACTCTGATGCTTTCTTGTCCGAGCATAATCATGTGTATAATGTATCCACTAAATAGCGCTAAGATCGGCACTTTTTTTTTCAATTTTGTGGTATTTGTTTAGACATAGTAATCCAGTAGAATTGTTTAAATGGTCTCAATTACACTGTTTTCTAGGGGTGTGAAGATTAGAAATGTCGGACCCGCAGGTCATTTCACTTTAGCTTCAACTTCGATAGCCACATTAACCAGCCTCGGTGACATAGTTGGCTAACGTGCTTGTCGTGTTGAGCTCGACTGCTGAGGATGGGGAGATCGAGGTTCGAATCTCGGTCAGGTGAACTGAGTTATTTTCCTAAATGGTTTTCCATTCTCCCTCCACGCAAATGCAGGTTCATTTCCTTTAAAATTCAACCTTACCACTTCCTAATCTATTAGTGTAATTAGTATTTAAGCGTATAACCCGAACGGTTAGTAAGATGTGATGCTAAATAAAAAAAGTAAAAAAAAAGATATCCACAGTAGCCTTCCCAGCCTTTAAATATTTCGAAGGTGACCTGGCGGTCTAGAGGTAAGGTGTCAGACTTCTATGCTGGTGGCCGGGGTTCAATCCTCGGTCCCAGCACAGATTTATCTGATTACCAAACCCTTCCTTCATCTCTGACAAGACATCTTGTGAATGTGGGGAATGCCAGGCCTCCACCGTGGTTCGGATTCCACTTTAAACTGTAGTTCCTCCATTTCATCTCACAATCACCCTACTATTACACATTAGCGTAAGTGCGTATAACCCGAACGGGTAGTAAGACGCGGTGTTAATAATAATAATAATAATAATATTTCGAAGGAAGAACAAAGCTTCGATATATTACTAACAGATTTGAAAAATCTCACTCAACACAACATTTTTCAACATGTAATTATTTTTATAACAGCTACCAAACAGTATTTTAACACCGACTAGTACCCGCTTTGCGGCACAATATTTTAAAGCGTCACTCTCGTTTTAAGACTTAAGATGGCGAGATTGTGTCTAATCAGGGTATTTTTTTCCAAATGTTTTCCCAGTCACCTTCCACGCAAATGCTGTTCGATTACCTCTAAAATGACTCATTCCTCACCCATTAAATTAATTTTCATATATGCCTATATATTGTCCCAGGTAGTTAGACGCGACAATAAAAAAACACTGACTATTGATTAAACTACCTATTTGACGTAATTATAGATACATTCAGAAATGTCAGCATAAAATAATATATAGTGTCCTTTGTGTTTTTCCCCAAAAACTTTTTTTTTCTAGACCAAGACGCATTTAATGAATAGAATGAGAATCAAAAGTAGGTGACAACACCTAAACCTTATCTTAGAACCCGCCTCGGTGGCGTAGTTGGCTAACGCGCTTGTCGTGTTAAGCTCGACTGCTGAGGACGGGGATATCGAGGTTCGAATCTCGGATCGGGTGAACTGGGGGGGAGTTTTCCTAAATGGTTTTCCACTATCCTTTCACGCAAATGCGGGTTTACTTTCTCTAATTCACCCTTCCCAATTCCTAATTCATTAGCGTAATAAGTACTTAAAGCGTATAACCCGAACGGGTAGTAAGACGCGGTGCTAAATATTATTATTATTATTATTATTATTATTATTAACTTATCTTAGAATTGGTCTTCAACTTTACTTTGCCTGTTTCCCCAACCACAGCGTGACGCTTGGTTCGAGCCTTATCACCGACCTAAGTTACGCGCTAACCGTGGGGTAAAACGGACCCTAATGAAATAATATACGGTATGAGGACGAGGGAGGTGAAGAAATTAATGTATGGGGCTGAAACTTTGTATAACAAGATATTTCTTTGAGGTATGAGCAATGAAAGGTTTATGACATAGGTATTATTATTATTTTTAGAACTGCGTCTTACTACACGTTGGGGCTATACGCTTATGTACTAATTACGCTAATGGTTTGAGGTATTAGAAAAGTTATGCCTATAAGAGTGTACCCACATTTGCGTGGAGTTAGAGTGGAAAACCATTTTGGGTAAACCATCCTCAGTACACCCGACCGAGATTCGAACCTCGATATCCCTGTAATTGACAGTCTAGTCTACTGCGAGAGTAGCGCTTTAGACCACGTGACCACCGAGATGGGTATTTTATGTTTATTAATATTATAAATTCTTTATTGTGTACACCTAATATGAATGTCTAGTTTTACTAAATTTTACCCCCATGTATTCATTACTTTACTTAACAATGCGTGCAAAACCATAAAATAGGTAGTTTGGTACCTTATAACTCGTGAATTGTAATGATTTGAAATCATTGAATCGCTATTTATTGCGCCTGGCTTATAATTATGCGCTTTTTTAAAATTGTGAAATATTTTTTACCGTCGATTGACCTAAGATGACGTGGGAGTCAACCTCCATTAGCCGCATGAAAAAAAGTGGGTTTGCTCTGAGCGTATTTTTAGTTTATCTGTATGATAAAAATTGTTAAATTTACAGTACATAAACAAATAAGGGAAAACTCTTAAGTAGTCCATTTCCAAGCATTATGCTAAAAATACAAAACAAAAACAGGCCAAACTAAAAATATTTTAGCCATTTTTTTTATATCCATCTACCATTCAAGTAGTGTGTTTTCAAGGGCGTGCTTCGTCAAGTGAGCTTCATTTACACGTTTCGTCTGATTAAGAATATATTTGAAAAGTTTTTTTTAAATACTTTGCTCATATTAGTAAATATTATATTGTTTTTTTTACGACGTTAAAATATGTCATCACAGTCTTTAAAGAAAGAAATCAAACAAACTCCAAGGTATCCAGTTTGTTTGCGACTGACTGTAGCTCGTGTCTCTAGAAATACGCAACATATTTATAACTCTATCAGGAGGATCTCTCATATGTTTACTAACTAGAGTCTTGGGTGTTGACGTCTAGCCTTTAGTTACTTAGTTTTTTCACCTGCTTTGAAAGTGGGTAGGAACTATTCATTTTCAGGTGATGTATTTGTACTAGGCTAGTTCACAAATAAGAATCTCTTAATCTCATATTTCAGTGCTGATCGTCTCGGTATTAAAACGGAGTTGTTAAAAGATCTTAACTCCTTATTGCAGTGAGTGTGGCATGCTTATTTACTGGCCCATCTGTGATGACATCATTGTTTTGCTCGCAGTGTTATGGCAGTGCTAAGGCCTGCTTTCAACGTTACCGATTAAACACCTAGTTGATGTTTAACAGTCCCCAGTCTCTCTTTTTGGGAAAGGAGGCATTCAAACTTGCTCAGGGTGTCTACCATCCGGGAAAATCAGGGAAAACGGGAATTAGCAGGGAATTTGAAGTGATCGGGGAAAAAACGGGAATAAGTCGGGAATTTGGTAAATCACAATAAAAATCCGGGGAAATGATATTTTATTCAAAATATAAAATACAATAATCAGTAAATGATGTCATTTTTTTGCTTGTAGCTGTGTAATATATTTTTAATTCCTCGTAAACAATTTTAATACAAATTTTAAAATATATTATTATTATAAAAAAAATAGAAAAACGAGGGAGGAGGG
>CABFVX010005351.1:39644-51965 GCA_902151425.1 Timema shepardi
GGGGGGGGGGGGGGGGGGGGCGAGTTAAAAGGATGTGACATACTTTTTTAGTCGGGAATTTTAGGAAATGATCAGGTTGAAATCAGGGAAAAGGTCGGGGATTTCATCGGTCAAGTTTAGTAGACACCATGCTTGCTCCTATTCTCTAAGTCCAATACCACGCTTCACTCGAGTAACTTTTTTCAATCTGTCACATTTGTAGATATCCCACACTACATAAATGCGCTGAACATATTTCATCTGTTTTTTTATATGTATGGCAAGCATTTGTTCTCGACATATTATTGAAATGTCTATCCATCACCAGTTTCAAATGAATTACTGTTGCTCCATCAAATACCTTGACACTACGCACGCTTTCATCGATTTGATCAGTTAAGGTGGGTTGTAATGGGGATTGTCTTGTAGTGGAGCCATCACAGAATAGACAAGACTTCTGGTATATTTGGATCACGCATGCGTAGATTCCCTATATTATGTTGGATAAATATGTGAAATTTCGTCATAAAAATTCTCAAATAAACAAAAATTTTGTCGTAAAAATGATTTTATAGCCCCTGGAAAAATTACGGAAAAACAATATTTTTTTTACACATTATATTCCTTACGGATATAGTATAAAATCGCACCACAAATGAAGACCGATAATATATTCTCACTCACAATAACAAACATAGATACAATGAAATCACAAGAAAAAAATGTCTGAAAGGGAATAAAAATAACTTCTAATTCAATAATCCATTGAATAAAATAATCCATGAATACTTTTAAACTATCCAAATAAGTACACAGTAAATATTTTATAATTAGGTTTGAAACGGAATACAATAAACGCATGGGTGTTTAGGTATATTATTTAAGTCTACATAGAAGAGAATAAAATTACTATCTATCTTTGCGAGTCAATTGTTAATATATCGACTAGTCTTTGATATTTGTTGAAATCGATGGTAAAGTTTTGACCGCTACTGCATTTTTACGGCAATCGTAATCAACATGGCCACTAATATTATTTGCGTGTTAACGAACAAACAGAATTTTGCCTAGAAAACTTTAATTTTGTTTTAAAATACGAATAATAATAATAAGATTTCATGAAAACATTGCAATTTCGTGGATAAATATTTTATCGTTTTATTTCGTGAACTCAAAAATACATAATAATGATTTCTTTGAACTTGAAACAAGTTTTAGCGTTTTTGAAATGAATTTTTCAAACATTACGTGAAAACAGTGTTCGCGAAAAGTTAGTGTCCCTACGCATGCGCCTCGTCTTCACAGGAGTGCTTGGGTCTAGTCTGTGTGAACTTTCCTTCTTCTTTCCTGCTATGTCTAAGAGTCTGTTCAGGATAGGTTTTTACTTGGATGACAGTGACTACACATTGGTCATAGATTAATGCGTCTTACTACCCTTCCGAACTATACGCATATTTAAATCAATAGAGTAGGAATGAGTATGGTAAACTTTAGAGTAAATGTACCCACATTTGTGAAGTAAAACTCATGTAGGAAAAAACGCCCTCAGTACACTCTAAAGTAGGAATTCTCAATCTTTATTGGTTCCTGGCGCCCTTGTGAAGGAGATTACAATCTCGTGGCATCCTTTTGAAGGAGATTATAATCTCGTGGTACCCTCCTGAAAGAGATTAGAATCTCTTGGCACCCTTGTGAAGGAGATTAGAATTGTGGCACCCTTTTGAAGTAGATTAGAATCTCGTGACACTCTTGTGAAGGAGATTATAATCTCGTGGCACCCTTGTGAAGGAGATTATAATCTCGTGGCACCCTTTTGAAGTAGATTAGAATCTCGTGACACTCTTGTGAAGGAGATTATAATCTCGTGGCACCCTTGTGAAGGATATTATAATCTGGTGGCATCCTTGTGAAGGAGATTATAATCTCGTGGCACCCTTGTGAAGGAGATTATAATCTCGTGGCTTCCTTGTGAAGGAGATTATAATCTCGTGGCATCCTTGTGAAGGAGATCAGAATCTCGTGGCACCCTTGTGAAGGAGATTATAATCTCATGGCATCCTTGTGAAGGAGATTAGAATCTCGTAGTACCCTCCTGAAAGAGATTAGAATCTCATGGCACCCTTGTGAAGGAGATTAAGTGGCATCCTTGTGAAGGAGATTATAATCTCGTGGCACCCTTGTGAAGGAGATTATAATCTCGTGGCTTCCTTGTGAAGGAGATTATAATCTCGTGGCATCCTTGTGAAGGAGATCAGAATCTCGTGGCACCCTTGTGAAGGAGATTATAATCTCATGGCATCCTTGTGAAGGAGATTAGAATCTCGTAGTACCCTCCTGAAAGAGATTAGAATCTCATGGCACCCTTGTGAAGGAGATTAGAATCGTGGCAACCTTTTGAAGTAGATTAGAATCTCGTGGCACCCTTGTGAAAGAAATTATAATCTCAGGGCACCCTTGTTATAATTTTTGTAAGGTGTTTTTTTCTGACATTTTTTATTCAATTTCAAAGTAAATTTACACGCAATTGCGTAACTGGGAAGTGAGAAATTATTTAAAAAAATCACCTTTAGTAATCCTGGCTGGAGTTCAAGCCCCGACCACCATATAACCAGCAATTCAGACCATAGCCGCAGAAGGTCCTTTATAGCAGAGCACTGACGGGTAGGTAGGCAGTGCTGCAAAATAAACAAACCACCTCATGGACTACCTACACCTTGCTCTTGATCAATGAAGGACACCCAGAAGCCAATAACAGTCTTGCGACCGTCGACACATTCGGACGCAACTGTTTTATCCACGTCTACTTCAACAATACACTGTGACACAATACTACGAGGTCGCACATACAGTATGAGTGTACACCCAAACCTGCTTCCTACGCTCTCACACACGCCGCGTGAAATGTTACATATGACGTCTCCTTCCTATAGACCAGTATCTTTTGCAATTTTCTTTAGTAAAACATTTTGTTGTCTAAAATAAATAAACTATTGCTCCAATAGAAACATAAGAGTTTAATATTTCTTCACATGGTGATATCAACAAATTGTTTAGTAGGATTAATTTAGGAAATATAATTTTTAGTAAGTACTTTTTTTTTGCAGCCAACATTGATAATGTACTATTTTGTTATTTTATAGGTACTAATATAATTTATCAAAATTTACAGCTATAGATTACATGACTAAACATATAAATTGTAATGATAATGTTTTGGACTCCTCTCTCGTACATTTAAAAAGTCATGGATGAAGGTATGTTTCTTTGATAAACTGTATATAAAATATCCTTTCAATACTTCATCCATGGAGAGTCACGCGCTTTTCAGAATTAATGTAATTAGATTACATCATACAAATTATTTTTTCTTTCAAAAATCAACTCCGTAGTGTTTACCAAAAAAAGCAAGTGACGCTAACTCCCTCTACTCAATAGGAAGCTATCCTTCAAAACACCTGTCACCACGACTCTTTTTATTAGTTGGTTTTGACACTGTTGACAAGGGGTCCAAGAGGCAAGGGGTAGGTCATATATAAGCCACTTGTGCGTATGAATATATATATAGAAAAAGTTACATTTAATAGTCGTGCCGGTAATATATAGAGCAATAACATAAATCAGCATAGCACATGATACGCGGAACGTGTATAATTATTCAAAAGCAATCCATAATTTCACAAAAAGACTCTATCATTTAATATCAAATCTTCAGCACCAAAGGTGCAATGATCTGACTAAATCATGTGCAAACTTAAAGGTCTTACTTATTTCATAAGTGTAAGGATTATAATTAACCTGGTAGCAGACCCGTATACAAGTTAGCAATAGGACATGCTCGCGTCGTCATTAGAGTAAAGAACCAATATCAATAAAATTAGGGCCCGATCATGGGGCAAATATCACAATATAAAACCGTATGGTTTTAATTGGCGCTCGATCACGGGGCTATAAATACCAAGATAAATCCGTAACTTGATAATTAGCGCCCATCACGGAGCTATACATACCACCATAATTCCACAACACTTTAATTGGCGCCCATCGCCGGACCATAGCATTTTAATCGGCACCCAAACGCGCGGCACGATAACTCAAACAAATCTCGGAACGTTTAAAAATACATTCAAAATTTTCTTTTTAATAACTTTTGTAACTGTCAAAAGAGTTTATTTATATTTTAACCAAACTGTAAATACAGTATTTATGTACCCTAATTATTGAGTTACATTTAATAATTATTTGGTTAACACTTTAAAGTTTAAATACATGCACTTTTCGTTGCAGCCATTGTTTAGTTTTTACTTACTTAAAAACCGTTATTTTCTTTAAAAAAAAATTCAATCTACAATTTTTTAAGCATTACAATAGTGATCTTCATGTTAATAAGATGCCGTTTGATACAATATTAATAAATATAATAGTATTCCAACGGTAGGACCACCATTTTGACAATGAACTAATTATCTTAATCATTTTTGTTGTTGTTGATAATATTACATAAGTCCTTCCCTCCCAGTAATAGCTGTTATTTTCTTATTTTCTTTTTACTTTTTTTTTACTAGCTGTAGTATAAAAACATGCTTCATTTTTAAAAATATTTTCTCCGAAATTCGATCTGGCAACCAAATAGAGCTTGTATTTTGTGGTCGGTATAATTTCAACGTCATCCATCAAATTATGTGGTATATTACGTCACTCCGGTAAAACTTCACTTAGATAATTATAATATTTTTTTTTTACTACTTGTTACATATCGCTCACTAGTATGGCTTTTAGTTTCTGACGTTTATTTATAACAGAGCGTAAATTACTCCGAAGAAAATTTTACTCTAAATTTTTTTTGCCGATTTAAAATAGTGTATGCTTTACAATAAAATATAATTACGCTTATAATTAGTTTGTCTTTAAACATGCATACAATTATTATTCTGCGTAACGTATTTTATTTTCTAGACAGACAAAACTACTTTGTTTGCCTACAATAAAAAAAATCTAGTCATAAAAACTAGAACAACGTTTATTTATTACTTTTTCACTATATAGCGAGTTAGAATCTTGTCCCCACCCCGCCCCCCCTAAAACCCTCTTTATTATATAATTTATTCGTTCACCATGATTGTAATTGGATTGCCCCCATCATATTTTTAAATTGGTATATTAA
Organism: Timema shepardi; assembly: GCA_902151425.1. NCBI lineage: Eukaryota > Metazoa > Arthropoda > Insecta > Phasmatodea > Timematidae > Timema > Timema shepardi. The sequence continues at coordinate 44,785 of CABFVX010005351.1, forward strand.
TCCTTGTTCTACCGGTGTGTAATCTAGAATTCGATTTCCGTCCAGACTAATTACATTGTACATTATTATTTTATTTAAAAGCTTTTCATTTTTCCCCTAATCCTCGAGTTGTATATTGCAATATTTCATTCTCGTTGTTGTCGACCTCGGTGGTCTTGGTGTAAAGTGCTCGCCTCCGAACCCGATGTTCGTGGGTTCATACCTAACCAGGGCCGACGGATTTTTCTTGAGCGATACAAATTCGTAGCACAACTTCCTTCGGTGGGAAAAAGTAAAACCGTCGGTCCCATCTCGATTGTGGTAAGTATAAGAACCCTGAAAGTTATGTTTAAATACCTATCCCGGAAATATTGGTAGGTCCTTTCGCTCGCGCTCATAGAAATTCTCGTATGTTGATATAATCAGTCGGTTTAGAAAGTGCGTGTTAAATAACTCAAATAAATAATTTTAAAAAACACTGGTGTACTTAGAATGACATCCTGGGGTGACGGGAGTTAATAAATTAGATTATCTTAAAATTTGGTTACTATATTTATTTCAAGAACTTTATTCTTTTAACAAACACGCATTATGTAGTTAGATATTATATACATACTTATCTTCTCTGAATTGGATGAAACAACTTACCTCCTTTCTTCAGTGTTGGCAAGTTACTGTCTGATTACCCTGAAATATAGCAGCCTTATTATTGATTAAACCATGGCCCTGCGCTCTCTTATAAGCTAAACTAAACTGAAACATACCAAGGTAAGCTTGCTATCTCTTAGGGCACATTAAGTGCACCACTGGAGGTCAGGGCTAAACTTTGTGGTTCACGGTCATTGGATTGTTAACAGAAATATATTGAAGTGTGCGCGTTAAAAATATATATTTTTTCTAATCATTTATTCCTACCAATTAGAATTATTGTGACTCTTGTTTCAAAGAAGTTAGGTTCTTATTTGGAAAACTCCAAATATTAAAAAAAATGATTTTAAATATTTGGGTTAGCCACTGAGGGCTAGCCACTAAGGGCTTTTTCCAATGAGTGTTTATTGGCAGTAAACTTAGCTCATCTGCTAAGATTCTGAGTTGTTAGATATCTTTATATGTCCTGTTTCCCCCGATATTTATTTTTCTAAATAGATTTTGTAACCATATAAATTGTTTATTACCAGATACAGTTTTTAACAAACTAAAAAATTACCATTGGCAACATTTAAAATGCCAAAACCAATTATTGTTCTGATAATGTTCAAACTTCACCACTAAATGTCATCCCATTCGTTAATGTATTTAGCCATGTTTTTTTAATTGACTAGACACCTACATATGTTAAAGTTATAAGCAATAATTGTTTATTGGTATTGTTTAGGTAAATGTTGGAAAATTTTCCACGGTGCTTTATTCTCTTTAACCCGCCTCGGTGGCGTAGTTGGCTAACGCACTAGTCGTGTTGAGCTCGACTGCTGAGGACGGGGAGATCGAGGTTCGAATCATCGAGGTTCGAATCTCGGTCGGGTGAACTGTTTTTTTTTTTCCTAAATGGTTTTCCACTCTCCCTCCACGCAAATGCGGGCTCACTTCCCCTAATTCAACCTTCCCAGTTCCTAATCCATTAGAGCAATTAGTGCTTAAATCGTATAACCCGAACGGGTAGTAAGACGCGGTGCTAAATAGTATTATTATTTATTCTCTTTAGATCACACCATTGTAGATTTTTGAACTAACACACAGTCCCGCTTTATGTAAAACTTATGACGTCAACAGGCGTGGTTTTCTTTACCCCTCATATTGTCGTACACGTATTGCTAGTCTCACACGATATGTGAGTGTGTGGTGTAATTTTTTTTATGGTCTAATATATATACACTGCCGCTCGCTGACTTATCTGGTTTTTCTTCTCAAAGATTCTCAATGTCATCTGTCTCTTTGGACCCAACTCTTTGAAATGATGAGCTAGCTTGCTTCACATGCTCACACAGATTCGAACGAGCTGATACACACAGCCACACCACGCCAGTTTTTAGTCACACGTGCACCTCACCACGCGGTTCACGTCGCAGATATTTAGCGCTTGCGATTAAAGGGACTTCAATCGCACGTGGCGCAGACAAACACATCCATTTTGAACAGTCGTTCTCATGTTACCGTTTCTGACTGCATAGTTTCTCGGTTAGCGTGTTGATTTTGTGAATTGTGACAGCTTCTAACATTCGCCATCATGATTATCGTCTCTAACTGCAGAGTTTCTCGGTTAGGAGTCCGATTTTGTGAATTGTGACAGTTTCTAACATTAGCCATCATGATTATCGTCTCTAACTGCATAGTTTCTCGGTTAGCGTGCTGATTTTGTGAACTGTGACAGTTTCTAACATTCGCCATACATGATTATCGTCTCTAACTGCAGAGTTTCTCGGTTAGCGGTCTGATTTTGTGAACTGTTAACCGGTAAACAATTTTTTGTGTATATATTTTTTAAAGCTATTTTGTTCGGTCATCCCTCTATTTTTGGATAGTAAAAGTGATGTTTTTTTTATCTACCTGAACATTTAAGCCTCGATCTAGAATCGTAATGTTTTTTAACAAGTGAAATCCTTCTTTTATTTGAGTAGTAAATTGAAGTTCAATACCCGATTAACAGTTTGTGTAGTTGTGACCATGTTTACGGGACGTGCCTATATTCTAAATTACTGTGTAGCCTACATAAGGAAGGAAGTGGCAAGTGAATTCAATCAATCTCTTCAATAGCGCGAGTCTCGTGAAGTGAAGTGTGAAGTCCACTGTCAGATATCGGCAGCGTCAGGTCGCGGCTGTTCTGACGTCATGTGGTCCGGTGTGTCCTGGGAGAGTCTTCCTAGCTCTTGCAAGGAGAGTGATGCGGTGAGTTTTTTTTTTTTTGCGACATTGCGAGAACCACCCCTTAACCTTCAAAATTTAAGAAAATATGTAGAATATTAAAAACTTCTTGTTCTTATTTTTACTTTCATAGTAACTAGTTAAAAAAATAATATAAATACTGTAAGTGAATTCTTTTCTAGTTTATAGCAATATTAAAAATCACTCAAATGCTATAATTTGTACACTAGTATATAAAAAGATTAATGACATGTTAGAAAAATCAATTATTTAAAGCTCTAGAGCTATTTTGATAACATTTGCGTTTTTTTTCTAGTTCTAAAACGTACTTAGGATTTTTTATATTTCACAGAAATTAAAAGTTATCAGAATTGCTTATCCTATTTGTAGATATTAATTAATATTGTAGAAATAAATTTTAATTCACTATCGGCTTCATTATCTGGTCAAGGTGCTGTAATTCAATTCTGGTAGATTTGTCAGTTTGAATCCCATTCAGGTAATAGTTACTAAACCTATTCATCGTTTCATGCAAAATTGGGTAAGCTACGAATGATTTTGAACTCTCAATAGATGTGATCCCAAATGTAACAACCCTTAGTCTTTGTTGAGAGCCTATAAACAACAGTACACCTAATCATCAGAATCGTGACTAATATATATTTTATCGTAGCTTCATTTTGCTTTTTTAAACAGTAAGACAGTATTAATTCTAAATTAATCTGGCTACAGTCTTCCATACAATATATCTAATTTAATATTGTTGTACTTTTTCAATAATAGGGAATTTTAGGGTCACATTTTAATGTGTATAGTGGCCTAATGTTTTAATATCAAGATGTAAGTCTTATATTTTGGTGACCTGGCGGTCTAGGGGTTTGGTGTCAGACTTCTGTGCTGGCGGCCGGGGTTCAATCCCCGGTCCCGGCAAAGATTTATCTGATTACCAAACCCTTCCTTCACCTCTGACAAGACATCTTGTGAATGTGAGGAATGCCAGGCCTCCACCGCGGTTCGGATCCCACGTTAAACTGTAGGTCCTTCATTTCATCCCACAATCACCCTACCATTACACATTAGCGTAAGTGCGTACAACCCGAATGGGTGGTAAGACGCGGTGCTAATAATAATAATAATAATAATAATAATAATAATAATAATAAAATCTTATATTTAAATGTAACCTATGTATTAAATTCACCACATGCTCTCCTCTGTATTTTAGTGCCACTTTATATATTTACGTGTTTATTTAAATCTTTGGAGAGTTTAGGGAGCGGGGAGGGGCAGTGAGTGGCCCGTTTGTCCCCCCTTAGGTACGCCACTGAAAATAACGTATCACAGGACGAACCGTTTTAACAAGTTCTCTTTTACCCTGAAAACAATCAATGAATGTTTAATATAGTAATAAGATCAATACGGTACAGTTATAAACTTTACTTACTCTCGTGTCGGACTAGCCTACTGATGACGGGGTTCGAAACCATGTTCGTTCTACTAAGGGTGCTTTTTCTAGAAAGCTTCTCACTTTCGTTCTACGCAAATGCGGGTGTATTACCTCTAAAATGCTTCCTTCCTCATCCCTACCGCATTAGAGTAATTATCATGTATATGTAAAACCTAAACAGGTAGTAAGACGCGATGATAAAAAAAAGCTTTAATAAGCTTAATTTTGATGTAATCATGTCGATTTTGACAGTTGTCAGATAAATATATTTAGCGTTTGTCAGTGTTGCTACTTTATATTCATTTTTTGTTAAACATTTTAAATGTTATTTCTACGTTGATTCCTTTAAACTTATTGTTTTAAAGGGTTAGGCGGTCTTATCCCTTATATAAAGAGTAAACCGCAAAGAAGATGAACAAAATGACCTGTCTATTTGTAATAACCCTTTCCTTGTATCCCTATATATTCCCCTAAAATAATATTTGTGAGACCTTGGAGAAAATTGTAACTTTTCTAGACTTATGCCACCCTTACATCAACCGTCCCTTGATTTCGTATCTTTAATCGAATTTCAGAGAAAGACCCCTCTATTTGGTAGCTAGAAAAGTTGCTAGATATACATTCACGCATTCATGCGTCAATTTATGTAATTTTCATCTGACAATTTTTATGGATATTAATAATTTTTACAAAATAACAATAATAGTGTAAACCTATTGCAAATAAAGCAACATTTAGTAAGTTTACACACAGCCGAGAATCGATCCGTGATCCCCTATATCAATGCCAATCAGACTAGTTCAGTCTTATATTTAGTCCGCGTGCCCATGAATGCCGTTATTTAAATTTGATTATTATTTGAGGTAATTAACGTGCACTTTCTGAACCGACTAATTATATCATCAAACTATAATTTCTCTGAGTGAGAGCGGAATAGCCTTACCAATTTTTTCCGGGAACGGTATTTTAACATCCTTCCCAAAGTTCTTTTACACGCCACAATCGACTTGGGACCGACGGATTTATTTTACCTCCGAGGAAAGTGGTGCTACGGATTGTTATCGCTCAAGAAAAAAAAATCCGTAGACTTCAGCTGGGTTTGAACCCATGAACATCAGTCCTGAGGCGATCACTTTACCCTAATACCACCGAGGTCGACAGGGTATTTGAATGTCAAACATGAAGACTGTTATTTGTTAGATGAACTGGCAGTCTGAAATAATCTCTCATCTAAATGTAGTTGATTTCTCATCCATAGAGTGTTGTTACGAGTGCTACGGTCATCTGTTTGTGTAATAAAAAACCATCAGTTGTAATATCTCCGGTAAATGGCATCGTATTCCCTTTTGACCCTATCATCATACACTTCATTAGATGAGTACCATGTGATCATTGTGTACTGTAGCCGGTTATAACGTCATAAAGTGTTAAAACAAAATTGTTTTGTCTCGCCCGGGTAGGTTACTCCATTTTACTAATATCACGTCCGATAAATAAATTCATATATATTTATTTTAGCACCGCGGGCTACTACCCGTTTCAGCTATAAGTTTATTTACTGATTACGCTAAAGGTTCTAGTGTTTAGGAAGGTTAGATTTAAACAAAGTGTATCCGCCTTTGCGTGGAGGAAGAAAAGGAAACCATTTTGAAAAAAACCACACTCAATACACCCAACCAAGATTCGAACCTCAATCTCCCCGTCATCGGCAGTTTAGTCTGCTGTGAGAGTAGCGCGTTAGACCACGCGGCCACCGAAGCGGGTTTTACTATGTATATTTGTTTTGACGAGGAATCTTATTTTGTTTGATACTGTATTAGGACAGGTATTTTATGAAATATTACGGGTAAACCTCACACAAATTGCATAAGAAAATCTTACTGTTTATTAAATATGAACTTGTCCTCTATAACATATAAAAAGTCCTAAGGAATACTTGTGGTGAAAATATTATAGAAATTGTTTAACCCAATATATAGCGACACTGTAATGAGAGACACATTTTCATAGAAAGTTGTTGTAGTGACCAGTAAAATCAGAAATGTATATTGAAGATAAATAATAATTTAAAATGGCCTTATATAAGTATATGGATTTTTTCTAGTGACTTTTAATAGTACTTATTTGTATAACACATAAATAATGCATAACAAGAACTCATCTGGTTTTTTATATTTTAAAGTAATAACAAAGCTGACCATTAAAAAAACATTTATTCTACTCGTGTGGCATTTCAAATTATTTGTCGTAATTTCATCAGAATGGTATTCTTTTGCTTGAATACTTTTAATAATTCAAATAGTACCTACCATGGTATTGGATCGGTATCGGGCTAAAACGATCGACTATACAAATTCAAAGGACTCACTTTTGCTATAGATCGCCTCGGTGGCCGCATGGTCTAAGGCTCTACCCTCTCAATAAACTGGACTAATGAAGATAGATAGATTGGGGTTCGACTCCGGTCGGGTGTATGAAGGGTGGTTTTTCCTAAATGAGTTTCTACTCTCCCTCCCTCCACGAAAATGTGGGCCCACTTCCTTTAAATTCTACTTAACTAACCCCTAACACATTAGAATAACTATTACATAGGCCTAGAACCCGAACCCGAATGTTAGTAAAATGCGGTGCTAGAAACAGTTGTATACAAAATCACTAAAACCATTTTATGGTAAAAGTTTCTCGATATGGATCGTAACTTTACTCTCGAAACAAGTATATTTTTCTTTTTCTGCAAATAATGAGTAGCGAACCGAATCTTTTCGATATCAAATCCATTTATTCGTAAAGGATATAGTATATCATACTTTTCACAACTTGTTAATGTGTGGAATGCCAGGCCTCCACCGTGGTTCGGATCCCACGTTAAACTGTAGGTCCTCCATTTCATCTCACA
>CABFVX010005352.1:0-27468 GCA_902151425.1 Timema shepardi
GAGAGAACAAGGAGCGCAGATACAAGGGACAACAACGGGAACGCGCCGGTCCCGCTGCCAGACTCTAATCTTGTTACACCATGTTCATATCTCAATAGGTTGTTGGTCCTGTTTTGATTTTGTCGAGTAATAGTTTTGTGCCAAAGTTAAAGCACATGAGTTTTCTCTTTGTGTAAAGTGTCTTTCCTTTCAGAGAATGGTGGTCCCTATCAATAACGTAGTTTTAAACCACTCAGAAAGGTGTCCCGTTGGAAGCGACCGTTTTCAGAACGTTCAAGGGAAAATCGATTTGTATGCGAAAAGATTTTTACGATGCGTGTTAGAAGCGATCACATTATTGTTATGAGTCATTTTCTTTTTGCGTATATATACCCTGATTTTGGTTGGAAGAGCAGTAGAGAAAATTTAAATATATTTCTTTGCGGACAATATTTATAGCCTTTTACTATATTATTTGTGTTATTTTATATGTATTGACAATATCTATTAAAAGTGACAGCTGAAGATAACATGACTTGTTATATGAATATATTAAAAGTGTTATAATCAATTTAGCAACTGACTTCTGCCGGTACTATTCTTCCTAGCAAAATCATACAATATCTAGCCTAATGTTTTAATGAATGATATGGCGTATGGCGTATTACACAGGTCTGCAATGAAATTTTAAAAAAAATCTAAACACTGATTATTATAGATTTTTGGGTGCTGATTTCAGTAAAAATAATTAAAAAATTCTATTACATAACAGTTTTCGACAAACTCAAATTTTAGATTTTAATATCCAACCATTATTGTGTATTAAGCATCTAAGCAAAAAATGTAATATCTTAAAAAAAAATTTAGCCTTCATCTGATCAAGGTGTATTATAATAAAGAGGTTTCAAATAGAAAGGGGAAGGAGGGATGGAAGGGGGGGTTATTTGGGAACAATGAATGGCAGTGCCATGAGTCATAAAGAGAGTTTTAGAAACATGTTTACTGAGTTTCTTAAGACAGTGATTAAGATAACGTGATGATTCACTTCATTTGGTTTTCCCCTCTTCATATTAAGACTAAGGGATAAAAGTGATGATTCACTTCCTTTTTGTTTTCCCCTCCCCACATTCTTTCATTTCATTTCTTTGAATGTTTGCTCAGTTTCAGCTCAATCTTTGAGATACAAGGCTGTCACATAGTGTAAAATCACTGCTCAAGTTTTTTTCCATCAGCTGTTGAGTTTTATTTGTGGTTTTAATCTGATTTTAAGTGTGCTAAATGGCTTCAAGGGGTTTTATTAATTCAGATAACAGTTTTTGTTACATGTGAGGGGACTTTGTAGTAAAGAAACAACAAAGAAACATTACAGATTTTGTTGAAAAAGTGTACTATGCATATTTCGGTGTGAAACTTTGTGACCAGGATAAGTCGTGGACCCCACATAAAGTGTGCTCTATATGTATAGAAGAACTCAAACAGTGGTCAAAAGGTAAGACACAATCTTTTCGTTTTGGGGTACCAATGATCTGGATGGAACCCCAAAATCACAGTGATGACTGCTACTTTTGTTCGTGTAACGTTAAAGTGTTCAATTTAAAAAATAAAAAAGACATTTTATATCCAAACCTTCCGTCGGCTATGCGTCCTGTACCTCATGGCCCAGAGATACCCATACCTACATCTCTAGATAAACTAGAGGAGATTCCCGATGACTCTGATAAGGAAGCCCATAATTTTGATGAAGAATTTCAAGATGTTTCAGAGAGCAGCGAGCCCAAACTTTTTTCACAGATTGAATTGAACGATTTAGTCAGAGACTTGGGTCTTCCTAAAGATTCTTCAGAACTGTTAGGATCAAGGCTAAAGGAAAATAACTTATTGGCTCCAGGTAGCTTTTTCTCATGGTTCAGAAACAGAAAAAAATATTTTATTCCATACTTTTCTCAAGATGGTGACCTGGTTTATTGTAGCAATGTCCCTGGATTAATGGTGAGGTTTAATATACAGTATGACGTAAACGAGTGGAGGCTCTTTACTGACTCATCAAAAAGAAGCCTCAAAGCAGTACTTCTCCACAATGGTAATAAATATGCTTACGTACCAGTAGGGCATTCTGTGTACTTAAAAGAATGCTACGAGAATTTAGCCTTAATTCTCACCAAACTGAATTACAATGATCATGGATGGACTATATGTGGTGATCTTAAAGTACTTTCCATGCTTCTTGGGCAGCAGGGAGGTTACACTAAGTACCCCTGCTTCTTGTGTGAATGGGATAGCCGGGATAGAAGGCAGCATTGGGTTAAAAAGGACTGGCCATGTAGGGCTACATTATAAACTGGAAGCAAAAATGTAGTAAGGGAAACCTTGGTTGATCCAATAAAAGTCCTCCTGCCTCCTCTTCATATCAAGCTTGGTTTAATGAAGCAGTTTGTAAAGGCTCTGTCAAAAGAAGGAGAGTGTTTTAAATACTTGTGTAACAAGTTTTCTGGACTGTCTGAAGCGAAACTGAAAGAAGGTGTTTTTGTCGGTCCATATATCCGGAATTTTAGGAAAGACGAATTCTTTGAAACAAAAATGGAAGTTTTTGAAAAAGATGCCTGGAAAGTTTCGGAGAAGTTGAAACGAAATTTCTTGGAAAAACTAAGAACTCCAGCTTCAAGTTCATAGTGGAAAACATGCTCATCAAATTTAAGGACTTGGGTTGTTCGATGAGCTTGAAAGTGCACTTCCTGAATTCCCATTTGGACTACTTTCCAAAAAAATCTTGGTGCTTTGAGTGAAGAGCAAGGAGAAAGATTCCATCAAGACATCAAGGAGATGGAACGCAGATACCAAGGCAGATGGAACATCAACATGATGGCAGACTACTGTTGGATGCTGTACAGAGAAGAGCCGAAAGCTGTCTACAAGAGAAAAAGCTCAAAAAGGAACTTTGAGGATAAAAGAAAAAGGCATTATAAGGACTTGTAAGTCTTGGTAAGTGTTGAGAATGGCTTAGCTTAATTTTTTTTGTAAATAAAACTATTATTTAATTATTTTTTTAATAAATAAGTTTTAACCATTATACATAAACTGAGCCCTTTTTCTATATTTTGATATCCAATTTGTGAAAAATCCTTACGTGATAGAAAAAATCGGAGATAATTTTTGAAATCAGCACACCAAAAATCATAAGAATCACCCATTACATTAAAAACAATTTTCAACAACCCAAATTTTGCAGGCCTGTGTTATTTTAGGTTAAGTTATGTTGATAGTAAATAAAATCATTTATTTTTGACGGATACCTAGCTCATCGAATTGAATCGATTTTAAAAACATGTTTAGTCGCTCTGAACACGATGAACGTTTTTGTGGTGTCATCCAACACGGAACCTTCAGAAAGATAAAACATATGCATATCAACGTTATTTATTTCATATAAATTTTATTCCATGACCTGTAACCTTATAGTATTATTAGTTACTATTTTACATGCGTACAACCCGAACGAGTAGTAAAGCATAGTGCTAAAAAAAATTAGTTTACAACTCACATCTTTGGTTGCGTGAACTTATCTTGAAGGTATCTTGGAATTATCTTGGATTCATCGTGGACTTGTCGTGAAGTTATTATGGACCTATCGTGGACTCATCGTGGACTTATCGTGGATCATCGTGGAAATATCGTGGAATTATCGTGGACATATCGTGGAATTATCGTGGACTCATTGCGGACTTATTGTGGATTATCGTTGACTAACCGTGGACATATTGTGGACATAGGCTTATCGTTGACGTATCGTGGACTTATCTGGTCAGGTTTTACAGTAATAACGAAAAGTTTGAGGTTTAATTCCTGGCCGGGTGAGTGAACTTAAGATAGTTTTAATGTCTAATTTTCCATTCTCCCACCATATAAATAGCGGCGTATTTCCTATTCAATACTACCCTTCTTTCCACAGTCCTTTTAACATGTATCCCGTGGGGCTAGGGGAAGAAGAAGTTATTTTACAAATTCCTAGAACGTGAGATGTATAATAAGTAAGGCAGATGGAGGAAACCTTATGCCCTTACCCTCGGCCTGAAAATCTTTCTCCTATGTATGGACCGTGTTCCAGACAATGGCTATGTCATACATGACTGCAGCAGTATCTACGACTTACAATACCTACATCGTGTTCATTGCCATTGGTATAACTGCTGTGGTGTGTCTGGGTGTGACATTCTTCTCTATTCAGACCAAGGTAAAGTTTTAATAAATACCTAAATCATGCTTCAAATAGCCTCACAACTTACTTCATGTTCATTGCCATGGGGATAACTGCCGTGGTGTGTCTGGGTGTGACATTCTTCTCTATTCAGACCAAGGTAAAGTATTAATAAATACCTCAATCATGCTTCAAATAGCCTCACAACTTACTTCATGTTCATTGCCATGTGTATAACTGCCGTGGTGTGTCTGAGTGTGACATTGTGAGATAGGTAAACATTACCTGACACTATTTCTCTCTGTGACAATGGTCGGCTCTAGAACCTAAAATGTTGTAATAGTGAGGTATGCCTGTATTTCAAAATAAATAAATAAATAAATATACAATAACAAATACATATACTATCAATAATTTTAAATATCTACTCATCAATTACCTAACAGTATCATAATAGAATGAGCTTGTGAGAGTACCTAAATATGTATTTGTGAAACATTATTAAACTTTGTTGCAAGGTCGTAGCCAGCTAATAATTTCAGGGGGTGGGGGGTAGGGTTGGTGGGCACATTCAACGATTGCCGGAAACTAGAGAAAAATTATAAACCGTTCTAGAAGCTATCTAGAGTGATTTTTATAGTAACATAACCCCTAACCGTCAAAGGCTAGGAAAACTTCTAAATATTAAACATCTCTAGAATCTCTCTAATTGTGTTTTATGGCAACATAACCCCCTAACTCCAGTAGGCAAAGAAATATTCTGAATATTAAAGACCTCTAGAAGCTAGCTGAATTGTGTTTTATGGCAACATAACCCCCTAACTCCAGTAGGCTAAGAAATATTCTGAATTTTAAAGACCTCTAGAAGCTAGCTGAATTGTTTTTATGTCAACATAACCCCTTAATTGCCGAAGGCTAGGAAAATTAAATACTAAACACCTCTAGAAGCTACCCGAAGTGTTTTGATGGCACCATAGCCCCCTAACTGCCGAGGGCTAGGAACATTTCTAGGTATTAAACACCTTTAGAAGCTATCCGAAGTGTTTCATGGCACCATAACCCCCTAACTGCCGAAGGCTAGGAAAATTTCTAGATATTAAACACCACTAAAATCTATCAGAAGTGTTTTTTTATGGTAGCACAGCCCCCTAATTTGTACTTTTAGCTTAATTTTGATATTCTCTGAACCATAAATAAAGCCATATATATTTCGATCATAAAATTTCGGGGAATTTGACCCCCCCTCCAAAAAAAACAAAAAACAACCTGGCTACGGCCTTGCTTTGTTGAATAAATTATGTAAATGAATTATCCATCCATCAACCTCGAATGTTTCAGTGGGACATCACAGGAATGGGAGCGTACTTGTGTATTTTCTCCTTGGTGGTGACGGTATTCGGGCTTGTCTCCATCTTCATCAGCCTGTACATGAGATCGTCCATTATGATGACCATATACGCTGGTTTAATAGCATTGTTGTTCTCAATGGTAATAATACATTCATTTGCACATTTGACAGCACTTAATCATGATCATAGGCGCCTACTTTAAGTGACCCAAGCCCATCACCCCCCAAAAAATGTTCTAGGGGGTCCGGTCCTCTAAAAAGTGAGGTATATAAAGTACAAGACATTACAGACCTAACTTGAGAGTAAGGAAACAAATAAATAGAATATAATTTTTCGGCAAAATCAAAATCGATTGCGATTAAAAAGATAGTTTAGTTTTAAAATAACCCACCAAATTGAAGTAGAAGGAATCACCAGCAGGAGCGCTAGTAGTAGAATACGCTGCGCACAATAACTTAAGAGTGGAATAAAGAAAGACCAAACATTATTCGTGATTAGTTTATAGCTATCTACAAAATATATACCAGAGAATTCTGCTATCGCTAGTTCAATTTAGTAAAATATCAACTTGCAAAGTTTTATTTGTTTTTACTGTGTCGATATTCGTTAACTTGATTTTGAATGACCTAATGTATAAAATAATGTTAAATATTCTAAGACGAATACAATGATTATTGTATGAAAAGTTTTTCAAAAAATTAGTTATTTTAAGTAAAAATACCTAAATGAATAAGTTTATAGGGAAAAAACCAACAAAAAATATCAAGTGAGAGTGAAGAAATGTCATCAGTGAGTATGAAAACAACATAACATCACGGGGCAAAGCTACTGCATGGATGTCAACAGCAGGCCTCCTAAACCACAAACTACTGTAGGACTAGGACATAGTGTTAATTAAAATACATTTCCAGCCTCACTGTCTGAAAACGTACCCATGGCTGGAATATTTTAAAAAAATCGAAAGGTGCAGCTTTCTGTAAGATTTGAAAATAAACCTTTAAAAAATACTACTTTTTAATCAAAATTAAAATGGATTTTCATTGAATCCAGTTTCCAAAAGTGGAAAAAATAGCTCGCAAAATTTTTAAAAAAAACCTCGATAGATCAGAATACCAACGATAATATTTCTTAGAGTGGGGGTTCATGGAGACTGGAGTGATTATTTTGTGCCAACATTCTAATACTAGAAAAATATAGATGGTAGAAAACAAGATATCTTTAGTGAATATACTATCATCCTTCAAGTTTCTGGCCATACAAAGATTTCAATTCGTGATCATGATTATGAGACAAGCAATTTGGCTAAACTTTTAAGGCTGCGATGCGAAAATTGCTCAAATTAAAACAAATGGATGGATCGTGATTTATATAAATACTATTCCAATAAAACTTGCGAATAGATTTTGGAGATTATGTGCTTATATATGACACGTATTTTGACTTCTCGGATCACTGATGAAAAACACTACGCTATTATCGTGGACGAAAAATATGATATTTCTGTCCAGGAACAAGTTCCATCTGCTTCAGAAATGTTATGGAGAACCTCGAAATAGAAAAAATATTTATAGGGTTTTAAAAGACAACGAATACCAAGTCTGAGACACTGTTCCGTGATGTCGTTTGCAAATTCAATATATTGGTCACTAACTGCAGAAGTAAATATTTTGATGGTGCTCAGAACATTACAAGAGATTTTAATGGGGTACAGATCAGACTGAAGAGGTAAGAACTAATATCAGAATTGAATGTATCATTCTTATTCTTTGACTATGCAGGAAATGGTAAAGCAAATTAACGAATGCCATAACGCACTTGAACTGGTGCAAAACATAATCAATTTTGTTTGAAACTTTCCAAAAAGGGTATGCGTCTTCAAAAACCTTCAAAGTCCGATCAGCCATGGACTAACTAAAATTCTGCGTCCCTTTAACCCAACTCGTTTGAAAATTCAAAATAAATTTATTTATTTTATCCATTCCAATTACAACGGACTTACAATCTTCATGGAAGAGTTAGAAAAATTATAAAAAATGGATTCTGGTGCCAAAGCCAATGACTTTATCATTCAAATGGAAACTTTCGACTCTTCTTTCCATAATTCTTTTCATTGCAGAGTTTTTGGCCACGTAGATACGGTTAACATTGCTCTTCACTGGAAATCACTTAACTTTCAGCAAGCCTCAAAAATGATTTCCACGTTGTTTGAACTCCTAATAAATATCAGTGCGCAGTATAAAGCTTTTTAAGAAGATACAAACTCAAAATCAGAAATTCAAAGTGTTGAACAGCTGAGACTACCAAAAAGTAGGATTCCTCACCGATTATATTATGCAGGCAAGTATACTCTCTTCCGTAAATGCCACCCTCCCCTCAAAGGAATTCTACCATCATGTTTTCAATTAAGTCGTCGATACGATCGTAGAGCGCATCAGCACCCGATTCTCAAGTCCAAGATTATTGACTTCGTGATAAACGCCAACAACTTTCTCATCATCATGAGAAATGCTTTTCAGGTGAGCATTACATATTTTTCAAGGATTACATTGACAGATAATGAGTGTTTTTACACAGATATAAGGTGACCTGGCGGTCTAGGGGTAAGGTGTCAGACTTCTATGCTGGCGGCCGGGGTTCAATCCTCGGTCCCGGCAAAGATTTATCAGATTACCAAACCCTTCCTTCACCTCTGACAAGACGTCTTGTGAATGTGGGGAATGCCAGGCATCCACCGTGGTTCGGATCCCACGTTAAACTGTAGGTCCTCCATTTCATCTCACAATCACCCTACCATTACACATTAGCGTAAGTGCGTATAACCCGAACGGGTAGTAAGACGCGGTGCTAATAATAATAATAATAATAATAATACACAGATATATATTTATCGATATTTTTAAAACTAGGAATCAATGGGTTGGCAGCGTAGCGTTTGGGGTTGACATTCTTCAGAAAAACTCGCAAATGAAGGTCATACTTCAATAGTTGGTGAAATTCATCAGGCTCCTCCTGACGTTCTCTTTGTCAAGTTGCACAGCAGAGAGATCATTTTCAAACCTGCGAACACTGAACACCTACCTAAGATCAACAATAGTCTAGAAACGCTAGAACCATCTCGCTATTCTGAATGTTAACCGAGAGGAAACTAACTACTTAAATATGGATGCAATAGTTAAGGAATTAATTTCTAGGACAGAAATCGGTAAGTAAAACTTCACTGTATAGATCCAAACTGAGGTTTGTGTACTATCATATTTACCAAATAGTTAAAATAAATACACCCATTTTTATTATTTACTGACTTTTTACAAACATTGCTTCCAATCTCATTCTTCAAAACCCGGTCATTATGGCCGCTATAAATGAACCTCAAATAACGATAATCTCGGTTTACATTTTAATTGTTGAAGTATATTTTGTAATTCCTAAGGATATTAAAAACAAAGGCGTTCGAGAACACGTTTGGCTTGTTTAAAATATGGCAACAGAGGTTGATGAACAATGATAGAGGGTGCTAGAAAATCATATACTTAGAAGCCTCGTGAAGATAAGTGGGAATTTATTTAGTCCTCACCCTTAAAATATATTAAAGTTGGTGCCTCTGGCTCTGATTGTTTGACTAATAAGATATTTCATCCTTTCTAGCTTTCATTAAGCGATAGCTGCGTCAAAAGGAACGTTGTTAAACAACGCTGGAGCACAAGTCAAGTACAAGTAAAGTTGAAAAAAAAAAGATTAAGTCAAGTTTATCAGATGTCTTGCTAAAACGTCTGGCTAGCAGTCACGTGATGAAATCTTACATATTGGTACCACACCCTGGCAGTAGATAAAATTACCTACACCCACTGAATTTTATGTGACGAGTTTGCATGTAAAGTTAACTGATTATAAACGAAAAATGATATGTCAAAATGGTAGAGAAGATGAAAACTCAGTTTTTAGTGAGGAAGAACGTATATATTTATTGTAGCAGATCAAGAATAATACGATTGTGGAAAATATCATGTAGTGAGAATTGCAGCAAAGAAGAGATCGTAGGAAGAAATAACCAGGGATTTTAACTTTATTGGTAATTTCCAAAATATGAGTGTGTTTGGATCAGTATACAGGTCTTTCACTTGGAGCTGTATATTGTTTGAGTAGGTGGCTAAGTCCATCATATTTTGTTACTAAAACAAAGAAATATCAAAATACGGGTTATATTGAGGAAAACAATCCTAGTACAGTCAAAGTACAGCCAAAGCTTGCTCGGGACCAGACTTTGGCCAGACTTCTCCGCAACTAACTTGATTGCATCATTTCTTGGAATTGAGCTGCTCGATCGTCCTAGCAAGTCACATGTCTTCGCCTTTACTTTAACTTCAGACTAGCTACAGTAGCCCCGTGGCTTCTTTGACTGACAGCTGCTAAACACATGTGTTTGCAGATCATATGCTTCGGCGTAGGGATACATAATTTGATCTGGTAACTTTTCAAAACCATCAGCTGTCAGTCAGCACCAAAGAAGCCATGGGGCTACTGTAAATCTTGTTCTTGAATACGGATCTCTTCCGGTAATGAGGTAAGAGTGAGGAAGGTATGTTTTATTTTTTATTTTTAGCACCGTTTCTCATTAACAATTCGCATTTTACGGATATGTACTATGCAATGTACTATAATTTACTAGGGATAGGGAAGATTGGATTTAACGAAAGGGTACCTGTATTTGTGTTGAGAGAGAACTAAAAACTACATAGGAAAAAAACCAACATTACACCCAATCAGGATTGGAACCCCAATATTTCATTCATCTAGTGCGAGAGCGACGTCTTATATAATTTTATCGCTAAACCAGGTATGAGGAAGTTAAAATGTAGATGTATTTTGGTAGAAAAATAGTGAAAATGATTTTATGAAAAAACACTTTCCATACACTCAGCTGGAGCTCAAACTAGATTAAATGGGCCTCATATTTAGTCCACGTGACCACTGATTCGGGTATCCAACTAAACACCCTTTAGCACTATACCTACATTTCTCTGTTCCAGTACCTCATGTACAGCACACAACAGATCATCGGTGGAAGAAAAGTAGAACTTTCTCCCGAGGAGTATGTCTACGCCGCTCTTGTGCTATATGTGGATATAATACATATATTTCTGTCATTTTTAATGCTATCTCGACACACTTAGTCTTATTTTTAGAAACATATTGTTTATTTAAGGTGCAATATGCTTTAAAATATTTTAAAAAAACATACAACTAGGAATGTATTGTTTTATGATTAAAATAACATTTCATTAAACATAAAGTGTTAGCTCACAAGATTTTAATAAAGTTTATTGAACTAAGTCAAGACTAAGTGTTTATAAAAGAAGTGGTAGAGTCAGGGAATAACGTGAGACTAAGTCTCTCCAAAACCTTTACAGAACAGTTAAGAGAAATAAACAGAAAATATTTATATGCTATTATAAGTTAAAAATAAATCGATTACACTAAAACAATGTCTTGCTAGGCAAAAAAATATAATATTTCTTTTTCCTTTCCCCTATTGAAACTAACCAAACTTTGTAGCCAGTTAATTTGTTTCTAGTTGTTATAATATGGTACTTTTAGATTCCCGACCATGTTCGCCTAGTCCAGGGGCCTAATTCATAAAATTACATGTCTACAATTTACAAGGGAATTCACCTGTAGGTTGTAAAAAATGAGACAATTATGTTTCATAACTATAATTATTGCTTAACGCTTACAGTCCTCTATTCTTCCCTTTTCCATATTAGCCAAATATTTAGTGAAAATATATTTTTTGTAGAAAAACCAACTAGTGCTATAATTATGAAATGAAGAATTTAAAGGTATTCAAAACAGATATTGTCAAAATAATATAACTGGAGATTTTGGGGATCGAACCCAGAGTTTTACACATGCAAAGTGAACGCTCTAACAATTAGATATATCCCCTTGTATGTGTAGAATGTTAACTATTGTAATATATCACACCTCTAAATTCATTTGACTAATAGGATTTAAAAATAAAACATTGGTAGGTTTATAAAATATTACATTGTAATGATATTGGTTCGGATTACTATAAATTATGTAAAAAGTCATGAATGAAGGTAATTTTTCTTTAAAGTAATATATGTAGAGTATCCTTTTAAGATTCATCCATGAAGAAACACGCGCTTCTCAGAAATAATGGGAAAAGGATTTCACCACTAAAAAGATTTTTATACCATATTTCCTGTTAAAAGAACAACTGCGCTATTTCCTGTTAAAATGAACAACTCCGCAGTATTTGGCGAAGACGACAATTCCCTCGCTAGCCTTCCCAACAACTGTCGCCAGGACTCTTTCCATTAGTTAGATTTTACACTGTTGGCGAGGGGAGATAGATGCAAGGGCTATGTCATATATAAACCGTTTGTGCGTATCAGCCAGGCATCCACGATCCAAACATATACATCCGGGATCCAAACGCCCACGCACAAGTCAGTCAGAGCCACACACAACGCAGTCACAGTCTAACACAGTATGAAATAGCGTACATTAATATCACAAGTGTGCATTGATATAAATAATTTAATTGGAGTATGTATAAGTAATTAATAGATGACATTTAAATAAACCGTGTGTGAATAAACGGCCATCAACAGTTCTCTTTCTTACATTCATTAATTATACCGTTCTTATTAGTGCTCGACCACGGAGCTATAGACAGCGGGTTAAACGGTATATTTTCCGTACAGTGATGATAGGCGCTCGACCACGGAGCTATAGACAACCTAAACATCATCACAGCATTATTATATCAGGAAATTAATCCGAAGTGTTTCAATCGAAGCCCAAAGTGGGGCGATTGATTCAATAGTGTTTACAACATACAACAACATTGTCTGTCGGCAATATCTAAATTTGGCTCTATTATTCGCTGACCTCGTAGTGTCCACGACTTTAAACACAACTATATCATTATTCTGTCGACTCTGATGATGTATAGTTAAGGTAACAGCTGCAGAATAGTTGGATTGACATGTAGGTCTACGTGTATTAACAAAGCTATTATTTTATATTCCTGCGTCTTATTTAATACCTGTTCATATTATATGCATATACTCGTTTGTTAACAAGTCTTGTTGGGTAGGGATGAAGAAGAGAGAATTCTAGAGATAATCTACCCACATTTGCTTGAGGGAGAGTGAGAAACCAGTTAGTAAAACTAACCCTCAATAGAACCGACTGAGATTCGAACCCCGGTCTCCATATCCTTAGCAGCCCAGTCTAGCATAAGAGTGACACCTTAGACTATTCGACCATTGAAGTGGGTATGAACATAGTTACAGCAATGTTTATAAATAGAAAACACTTACCAACCTTCATAATTATGAAAATAACACTTTATTTAGTAAATGTCAATAATATATATCGAATTAAAATACCAAAACAAACTAATAAAAATAAATGGTATAATACAATCTCAGTGAGATGGGGGGAATTACGGTCAGCGAGATATACAGGCTACCCCTGTTTCTAGAATACGAGGATAAGAATTGAATTCTATACTGTGCTGCTCTCTTTCTGTGTGATGGTTAATATAAATATCCAAGCTGCCATCTTTATCTGTCTTAGTCGTGATATAATCGTGAAAAATGTTTTTTTTTTATTTCTTATTTAAATTTATTTACAAAATCAAAGCGTTAAAGAACTACTTATAGTCCAGTTGGATCAGTGATATCAATTCCTTAGAGTATTATAATTTTACGTTAAATTTTTTTGTTTCGATGAAATTAACGGTCTGGTATAAGGATAGCATAAATTATGAAAGGTTTTTTTTTTGTGGTATTGTTTCTCAGGTGACCGGTACAGCCCACGGATGACCAATACAGCCCTTTGGAAGTAATATATATATTTAAAATTTTGAGCGTTTCTATCTCTGTATTGAACATTATTATATTAAAGTTTTTTTCTAAATATCTATCATGCATTATTTAAAATTCCTAGAAATTGGAAAGAAAAGATAAAAGGGTTAATTAGTCATTGAAAGCTCTTGAGAAAGAAGCTAAATCCTTGAAAGATGGCCTTTATATCCCTAGTAAAGCTAAAACAAAATAAATACTGATCAGTACTTTGCGAGAAACGCTTCTAAAATCCATCTAAAGTGGTAAAATTAGGATGTAGTTCTGTATTTACTGATGAAAAAGAAGGGGCCTTGGCTAGTCGTGCAAAGATTTAGGCAAAGGTATTTTATGGTCTAACCACTATTTAGCTACGACGCATTCCTTTAGAGTTGGAGAGGAAAAGTGGAATAAAACACCCAGTCATTAAAGAGTCTTGAATGTCAGGAAAATAATAGCTTTTCAGCTTTATACACAGAAATCCCACAGTTTACATTCGTAAACCAGAAACAATCTATATTCATAATATACCGGGCTTCAATTGGACTGAAATGGCCAAATTTTACAGTGATTTGGAAGAAGACATAGAGAAACTTCAGTTTGAACCCACCTATATTTGGAATACGGATGAAACTGGAATTACCACTATTATACCTCTCATGGTATAAAAATGACACTTTTGTTGATCCAATGTATGTGCTACGCACACCTGCAAAACCACAACCCCTTTTCACGACCCTTGCTCCCACACCTCTCAATCAACGTACACAACGTCGCCATTCCACGTACTCACTCCAGTCTTTCATTTGCAACAAAAAGTCTCATCCACCACACGGATTAAGTTTAATTGAGTTTCTAATATTCGGCCAACCTGTAGCACTCATCGTCCTCGATGAAGTTTGTTCACACATGATATATACAAATGAACTCCAAAATAATGCTTAGACACACTTATTACTAAATGATATATACACAATATACAGACAATGGCACAATGCCATACTAATCACATCACTCCGGTGACAAAAACCTTTAGGTACTTGGGTTGACGCCGTTTATGAATAGTCTGAGTCCTTGAGTTGTCTTGGTCTCTTCCAGTTTCACCAAAATCAGAACGGTCTGAAAATGTCACATGTGTAAGAGCATAATTATTTTAAGATTTAAGGTTTGAGGTTAACCCACGCATGTACATTTCCTTGGAAGTCAAGAGTGTTGGTTTACCATCCTGCTTAGAATAGCATATATCTCATATAGATTGCATCCTGTTGATGAGTGAGCATGGTGCAACCGATGGACTCTCCTGGCTCGTGGTATATCGAGATCAGCAAGCTTAGGTGATAAAATAGCACATTGTTGAGTGTGGGAGCCATGCGAAGTGTATGAGAGTCCGACGGAGGTAGTAAAATGTGATCCGGTGGTTTCCCCCCATTGGAAGGTTGATTGCGGGTCTATAGAAGGGTTTGCGAGTTCGCTATCGTGCCTGCTCCCTCGTCACAGGAGATCTATCTGGTTACCAAAGTAGTAGTTTAGTCACCTGAATTGATTAATAAATATACATTATTGGAATAACACTCGAGTCTCACTCCCCACGGACCACCCATTCCAACCCCTACTACTCGGGGTCCATCCCAACCACGTAACTCCCTACGGTGCCGTGGTATTGTTGTAGTTAGGGTTGGCTATCAGGCACCCTAGTGAAAAGGGAACGTTAGACATGAATGCTATCAGGTTTGATTTTCTTCAGCTCCTGTCCATTTAACCTATAATCTTCTGATTCGTCACTCACAGGTTCACCATCATCAATCTTGTCTTTGCTACCACATGATTTGAATTGATAAACGTTCGCAGTGGTGGCATAGTGTTTTTGTTAAACATCTCCTGTCAATTGATTAACTAGATTAATGTTTCCATCGGGGAATATTTTCAACACCACAAGAGGAATTCTGTACTTCGACTGCCCTTTGTTGGTTAGCCAGTATGCACTGGTACGCGTCGCATCATCCCGCTTCTGATTTATTGTACCTCACATGGTATAGAATGACACACTTGTTGATACAACATATGTGCTACGCACACTTGTACAAAAACGATTCCTTTTCATGATCCTCGCTCGCACACCTCTCAATCAACGTACACAACGTCGCCATTCCACGTACTCACTCCAGTCTTTCCTTTGCAACAACAGACCTCGTCAACCACACGCATTAAGTTTCACTGAGTTTCTAGCAATGATATCCAAAACCCTGGATCAATTTGAGATTTTTTTTAAAAATGACCAAAAAGAATTGACTTAGTGATAAGCTGAAAGCGTAGGAAAATATCACGGTGCTTTGTGCACTGAGTGCAGCGGCTCAATTCATACCAGCAATGCTAGGTCATGCCAATACGGCCCAGTGTTTTTGATACCAGACAACACCACCCTACACTGTGGAAACACATGGATATGTCAACTAAACTAATATTGTGATGCCCCTTGTGCCTCCTCGTCTTTTTCAAAGACTACAGCCGGTTGACGTAACTTTCTATGAGCCAATGAAAACTGTTTACCGCCGAGAGTGTGATGTTACGTTAAAAAAAAGATGTTTGAAATAATATATCTCTAATAAATAGCTAGATTATTCAACAAGGCTTATTCTTAGTTTCAACGATTGTCAAAGAGACCTTTGGTCTTCAGGAAACAGCTATTTCTTCTCTAAACCCTAACATATTCACAGAAGAGGATATATTTTTTGGAACTGCTTTAAACAGAGTCACAATCAACAATACTTAAATGTAAGTCTATCGTCATCAGCAAGAGTCAATTTCATATCAATTGAAAAATAATCTTCCGAATCGCAGTGCATTTAACACAAATCTGAAATGGTACCCATTAAAAAAAATTGGCCGATTCTTTCAACATGTTATTAAATCTAAAACAAAGGAAAACGAGCCAAGTAGCATTTAGAAATCCTGACAGATAAACAGCTGAAAACAATACTCGAAGTTAAGAAAAAGGAGAAGAAGAAAGCGAATAATCCAAACGGTCAGCAAGATTCGGTTCTAAAACAAAAAGGGAAAAAAAAATGAAAGCATTAAAAGAGGAAGAAAAACACTAATGCTAAGGAAATGAAAGGAATTGGAGTAAAGGTCTCGATTCGAGTTCATCAGAAGTATATAATTTAAGTGAACGAAAAGGTTGTGATGACGATGAATATATGACCTATAGACAAAGAAGGACAAGCGTAAAGTGTGGTAAGAATGGTTAGATGTGGCAACAGTGCACTTCTTCTGCTCACGTTGACTGTTCTAGATGGGCGTCTCCTGATGGATAGGATATGTGCGATGATTGTGACTGTAACTAATCTATTGTTACATGTGTTTTCTGTCTATAAAAACAATTGTATTTTTTTCAATAAATAATATATCTTATTAACGCTTTTATACAAGAATGGAACATATTTCAATATATAAAGGTTTGTTCTAACTTGATTAGCTTTTATATATTATAAATTGTGTGAAAAACACTGACCACTGCTACTCGCGGGGTTAAGGAATACCGGTTGAAGCAGTGAGTTCACTTTTCAGTGTAAATAATTGTTTAAATTTTGATATTTATAATTTTATTTCTAATACCGGTAATATGAGAGAATAAATATTTCTCGGTAATAATTTACAATAAACATTTAAGTTTTAGCGACTGGTTTCCCGTCTATAGCGATAATCTCACTTAGGTGACTTGCATTCCTCTATTCTACTCTTGTTTCCTTTTACCTAATATTTAGTGATAATTTGATATTTTTTTAAATAAAAAATTCTTACCTAATTTCACGATTATTAAATGATGAAATTAAAGTTTAAAAAACTATTAATAAGGGAAAAATATTGGGGCTACTGGGGATTGAACCCAGGACCTTTCACATGCAAAGCGAATGCTCTACCACTGAGCTATATCCGCTTGTGTAAATTAATGGTAATATTGTAAAATAACAATCCTTCAAAACCATCAGACTAATAGGATTTAAAGATAAAACATTGGTAGGTTTATAAAATATTACATACAACAACATTGTTTGTCAGCAATATCTAAATTAATTAATGGACCGTACTGTTTCGGCTATTGCAGAATTGCATCAGAACTGTGAGGCTCCTCAGGCAATATCAAGTGGTATGGATTCCAGAATGGGTATTAATATAAATTAAGCACCATATTGAAGTTAAAAAAAATAGTCATTAATGGAAAAGTTTCCCCTCCTTTGTATATTTTTTAGCACCGTCTCTTACTACTCTTTCGGGTTATTCGCATATGTACTATTACGTAAATGCTTTTTATGGATGAGTAAGGTTGCATTTGAGGAAGTGAACCCAAATCTGCGTGGAGGGAGAGTGGAAAACAATTTAAGAAAAAACTCAATACACCTTACTAGGATTGAAAGCTTGATCTAGTCATCGGCAGTCTAGTTAACTGTGATAATAGTGCCTTAGACTATGAGGCCACACTGAAACTGGTATTCTCAATATTACACACGTTTTATTATAAAAAATAAGTTAAGTTAATATTTCACTTAATTTGGCATTTGTCCACGTATTTGATTGAAGGTTCGTTGACATAATATTTAGTTCACTTAATACGGTGGGATCCAACTGGTGGCCCGCACTTAGTGAAAATTGGGCTCGCACTGTATCTTGGGAAAATAATAATGGGAAACCCTTGGTGACAGATTTCTTTAGCGAGTAGTGTTGATGTTCATGGGCGTTGAGGCGCCTTTCCCCTCCATTCCAGAATGTCACATAGTCTTGACTTTAACGCTCAGTGGTGACGTTTAAGATAATAATCGGAATACCTTTAGCCATTACTACTGCTAGTTAGTAGTTACTGGTTTTACTTTGTCATACTATTCCCCCCTCTCTCTCCACCTTCCAAACCGCAAACTCGCATTCCTTTCCCCATCCTCTTTCCTTTGTTTAGCAGTCAATAAAATTGGAAATTATTTGTTTTCTAAGTTAAAAATGTATCAAAATCTTCCATTAATACTTCCATATGGATTTCTGTATAGTTTATTCTTACATTATTAATTAAACCGGTTGATGATGTATTATTATTATTATTATTATTAGCACCGCGTCTTACTACCCGTTCGGGTTATAAGCACTTACGCTAATGTGTAATGGTAGGGTAGGAGGACCTACAGTTTAACGTGGAATCCGAACCATGGTGGAGGCCTGGCATTCCCCACATTCACAAGATGTCTCGTCAGAGGTGAAGAAAGGGTTTGGTAATCAGATAAATTTATGCCGGGACCGGGGATTGAACCCCGGCCGCCAGCATAGAAATCTGACATCTTACCCCTAGACCACCAGGTCACCCTTAATGATGCAAATAAAATTCTAATATTTTTTATTTTCGCCATTTTGGTAACATTATTTTCCCGTTTTCAAATAATGGACTTCCTATGAAAATCAGACTATACACACTACTGCTATGCAAGCTTTGCCATCACGCCAAAATACAGGGTGGGGTAGAAAGTGTTTACTCATTTAATAACACCTTATATTTAATATTTTTATTACTAAAATATGTTCAAATTAAGCTTGAAAAACAAATGATTGTCAATTTTCTTCATACCATTGAATTTGTTTTTAATAATGTCCTTGTGATGGCCACCATTACTTGCAATGCATTGTTGTGCGCGCTTCTCTAATCTTGACATGAATTTGCGCAATGTCTCTTTTGTTGAATTGCTTCAACTGCCACCACAATATTCTTTCTAGAAGTTCCTGAATTGTTCTTGGGCGAGTCGCGTAGACATGAGTCCTTAACATGCCTCACAAGAAAAGTCTGAAGCCGAGGAACGTGGTGGCCCAGAGATGTCCCCGAATCTTGAAATGAGATACCCGGGAAACATTTTGTTGACAACCTCCATTGATGTTCGTGCTGTGTGAGTCGTTGCCCTATCTTGATGGAACCACAGGTTGTTGGTATACATCCCTTTACGTTGCAGTTCAAGGGTCAGAAAGGTTGAACATCAATGGAGGTGCTTCACAAAATGTTTACTGGGTACCTTATTTCACGATTCGGGGGTATTGCTTGGTCATTGCATTCAACACACTTAACAGCTCCAGACTTTTTCTTATGTGGTGGACGTTGAAGCAATTCATCAAGAGAAATTGCGCAAAGTCATGTCAAGGTTTGAGAAGCGCGTATAACAATTGATTGCATATAATTGTAGCCATCTTAAAGACATTGCTTACAACAACAAAAAATCAAGGATTTGTAGAAAATTGTCGATCTTTTGTTGTTGCTTTAAGTTTAATTTGAATCATTTGGTAGTTAATATAGTGTATATATATTGTTATTAACCATGTCAACACTTTCTAACCCATCCTGTACAAGGGCGTCACGTAACTTGGCGACAGTGTCGTCGTGTGTATATATATATATATTTCTGAAAAAAAAAGGGATAAATTGAGTAGGTAAAAATACGAATACTTACCACCGCATCTTACTACCAGTTCGGTGAATACGCTGAGTAGATATAATAATAATAATAATAAATGCAGAGGAAAAGAATATTTGAAACACAAAACTAATCACTAAAACTCCCTTTTAATTGCCAATTCAAGTTAACACTGAGTTTCATCATGAATGTATTGGCACCTGTTCTGTAGGACACACCCCACATAAAAGTACTGTGTTGCAAACAGTACGTATGGTTATCCTATGGTTCGTGTTGGTCCTGCTATTTGTAGTAATAATAAGACTTTTATGTAAAATTTGTTCTTATTTTCACTTTGAACTCCTTGTTGTGTTTATCTCGTTTAATCATTCCTATACCTTATTTTATGTGATAATTTCCAATTTTTATAAGTATTGACGTAGAAGATTATCAGGGTACATTTCTTCAATGAAGATTCTATTTTGGCATTGTATTCTTTATTAAGAACAAATTCACTTTTTATAAAATGTGTAAAAATGTGTTAAGGCATAAACTTGAGACGATCAAGTGGGCAGACAGAGGGACAAATGAAGTCCTAAGAAGAATGGGAGTAAAGAGAACCATTTTGAATGTAATTCTTCGCTGCAAAGCAAAGTGGATCGAGAACATCCTTAGGAAGAACTATCTTCCGCACAATTCCATAGAAGGCAAGGTTGTGGGAAAGAGGGGCTTAGAAAGACAGAGGATTCAAATATTGGAAGACTTGAAGGAAAGACGAAAATTCTGGGAGGTGAAGGAGGAGGCAGAGGACAGGGTGCATTGGTTGTTTAAGCTCGCTGTTTAAAGGAATGGGCCTGTCGTAAGATAGAACACCTAATAATAATAGTATTACTATTTACAATCTGAAGTAGCTAATGTTTGTGCTATTGAGTCTCAGCCAGTGATGCCCTTACTGATAATACAAGCTTCAAGGTCACTCTCGAGCTGCTTAGCTTCTTGTTCCGCGGCATTTAATTGCACTGCTTCGCAAGCAAGCAATTTTGGGGCCAGCTCCTCGAACAATAGGGTCTCCTTAGAGATGAATCCGCTCACATCAATTTCCACTTTCGCCGCCTGTTCCACAGCTTTAGCCGTCTCTTTAGCTATACATTCCGCCTTCTTCAGCTTGTTCTTGTGATTGCAGTCCTCGAAATCCGCCGCGATCTCCACCACCTAAGAACAGCGTCATGTGACTAGCGATTATAGGCGACAAAACATTTAATAGCAACTTTGGTTTTTGTAAAATCTAACTTAGATATAATTATAATAATTTCAATTTCCTTCGCTATTATAGTGCTGGCCAACATTCGTGACACCTATGACAGGTCAGCCAGCACTCAAAAGTACTCAAGTACCTAACAAGCGCGTATATTAACATAAGAAAATATGATAAACAAGCATAGATAAATAATTATACACACTGATAAATAGGTACAAAAAAATAAAATATAACTAAAGAGTAGTAAAGCTTAGGTATTTAAAAATCAGTAACAATATGCACACAAATAAAGCAGAGTAATTTAAATTTAAATTGTTATAGAAGAACCTCTATAGAGTGGATTAAAAATAAGAGAGTTTCTTAAATAGCTCTCCGAGTTTGTCTTTTCTTTTATGATAAAAGTCGAACTCAACAAACCTAGAATTGGCGCTGTGGATACAGCAGCCTTTAGGTATCACTTTGCAGCTATTGATTTTTTTTTATTTAAGTTTTGTGAGGCCAGATAAAGGAAATGAATACCTATATGATCAAAGGCAAATTTACAAGAAATCTGGCTTTTGAAAATATTAAAAACAAAAAGGGAATTACAATAAGGTCCACGCGAGAAGAGAGTTTGGACCCCTAAGAGTTTCTAATTTTGTCATAATCATAATAAATCTGGTTAGTAAAGAATGTATCATAGAACGCAGCGACAAATTTTCTTTAAGCGTTTTCCAACCTAAGAGAGTCAGTTAAGGTAATGGAGTTCCAAGCAACAGTAGCATATTCTAACTTAGATCTAACCAGGGCATAGTAAAGACACAAAAAACAGTCAATTTTCTTAAATGATGAGGTAATAAATTAATAAGTCCAAGTAATTTCAATGATTGGGGTATTATATGGTCATCATGATAGTAGAAGTAGAGTTTGCTGTCCAGGAGAACACCGAGATCATTGTTATAAAGGGGGAGAACTATGTTTTCATTGCCCAATTTATAAGTAAAAATATAAGATTAGTTTTCCTTGTAAAAGATATGGATTTAGTCTTAGATTTATTAATAGACTTTCCATTTTAAGGAGACCATTCTTAAATACAATTTATGTCGTTTTGTAAGTATATTATAATAATGATGGTAATAGTAATAATGCCGTGTCTGAGCTACATAAATCAGTAGCCCAGTAGTGGAAATATTAGCCAGTACTAATGTACCATTGCCCAGGCGACGCCCGAATGTACTAATCGTACATTCTTTCAGTGGCTGCTCTTTCCATGTCCCGATGAGATGAGGTGATGATGATAGTGAATATGACGGTGTAAACCTAATGAAGATCTTAATCGTAACTAAGGCTAATCCAAACCCTGGTGATCATGGGTAATTTTCCTCTTTCAGGAAAACTTCCTTGGTACCGGCCTGGAATTGAACAGAGGACCTCTGGGTCAGCAGCCTTGGGTTTTGACCACTATATCACAAGGTTGGTTATTTTTCTCGTTGCAAAATCTAGCTTGGGTAAAGGAGAAACTCTTGGTGTTGTAACTGTATCATTGTCAAATATCTTTGACCCTAGTAAAGCGTTTTATTTAGCCTATAATGTTAACATGGATATGTGTTCACCGCTAAGACTTCTACTATGGTGTCTGGTAAAATAAAATATTGGACGGTTTAACTCAAAATGTTAATACCTAATTGTAGATTCAGTATAAATTTTCGCAGACCTTCAATTATATTGTTGACCCACATTTCTATATTTACGATTTCACGGAAGTCTCACCTTGTTTTTAATAGTCTCAATTTGGTCGAGGAGATTGCTGGCCAAGTCTACTGCAGAGTTTAGCTCGTTGGTGGCGCATGCGAAGGCTGCCTGCACCAACTCCTGCACCTCCGAGTCCACCGTCTCCTGCTTACCATCAACACAACTACTCACGTCAATACCCATCGTAGCTCCTTTATCTTGAGCCTGCTTTAAAGCATCGTCAAAGTCCTAAAAACATACAGAAGGAAACAGGAAGTTCCTCTAGAGCAGTGTGACCACAAAGAAAATAATAAAGTATCATTTTAATTTTAAAATCTTTACCTAGGATCAATATTAGAGTAAAATAAAGTTTCATTGTTGACCGTAAAAAATATAGTTAAGGGGAATACTGAGCTCTATTTGGTGTTGCAAGTTTTTTGATAATCAAGATGATCCTATAATATTTATTTAAAGCCACACTGAGATTGGCTGGCCAGAAGAACACAAGTTGCGTGCCATGATTTGGTCACCCTAAAATTAATTCTAAGGAATCCTCCAAGCTATGAAATACCACATGGACCTGAGAAATTGACTTCTATAGAATAATATGGAAAAATTAATTGCATATTAAGGCAATATATATTAATAAACTTGCAAAATAAGTAATTTAATTATTTCATAAGTTACTCTGATATTATACAATGTGATGACTGATACTTTGTAAACAAACTGCATGAAAGCAGTGGCTACGCAAGCTCAGTCTAGAAGTAATGAGTGTATTGTTTATGCACAACTCCAGAGGTGGCGGAATTTTGCTGGAGGAGGCATTTCTCCCTACCCTTTACATAAATTGCCTCCCCCACTAGAATCAATCCATGAAGTAAATTATTTCACTCCCCTCTGATATTCTCTAATACGAAGCTAAAGAATGACTTTACATCAAACTCCAATAGCTTCCATAGGTTTCCAATTTTCAAACGATACCTAGGCGAGGCTCATTTTAAATAGCTTCTAGGCACATACAAATTTCAAAAAATTTCTGGGGAAGGACCACTCCAAGTGGCTTCTGAAGGCAAATAATTTTCAAAAAATTCAGAGAGTCATTATGAATAGTTTGTAGGGGCATCCAATTACCCAAATATTTCTGAGAAGGACCACTCAAAACTGTTTTGATAGGAATGATTAAAAAAAAATACAGATGAGGAACACTTATTATAGCTTCTAGAAGCATCCAATTTTCAAACATTTTCTAGGGGGAAGGGTGCAGGCCCCCTTTTTCTCAGGAGACCAAGCCCTCAAAATGCTCTCCATTTCTCGATTCATCTTCCCCTCCCATCATGCGTCAATAAATTTCTATTTCTACTGCTTCCTTGTCATAATAGCTGAAGAAGTATGGTTGCTTGCACACAATATAAACGTCCTGCACAGAAGCAGATGATACGCATGTGCAGTCAAGAAGTAATAAGCTTAACTTCTATTCTTGCCATTGATGGAATCTGGAGGGGGATGGTTGCACACCTTAAAAACGTCCTGCACAGAAGCAGTGGCCTTGGTCTGTAGCTGCTGACTCTGGTCATCAATCCAAGCCTTGATTTTGTCAACCTCTGCTTGAGCCTTGGTGATTGTCTTGTCGAAATCATCTTCCCAGTTACGATGAGTCGGTAGCACAGAAGCTGATTCCAGTGCCTGCAAACAACCAACAAAATATGTCCTAGTTGTCTTAATTTGTTTTAGTGTATTTTTGTAATAAAAAAAAGCTAGAAAGATTTTATTGGAATATGAATTTTTTAATTGTTTTATTAATTTGAGCAGACAGACTGATTTTATCAGCACACAAGAAAATTTATGAGCCTATCAATTTTGTCAGTAAAGCTATTTTCACATACCTTACGGGGTTCTTTGACATGCCACAATTGATATGAGATAAACGGCTTTAATTCACCTCCGAAGAAAGTTGTGCTACAGATTTTTATCACTCAAGAATAATCGATTGACTTGATTTTGGTTTGTTTGACCCCACAAAAATTGGGTTGTGAGGCGAGTACCAAGACCAACGAAATATTTAGTAAATAGAGTGTGAATATTACATTTTTGGATGATTTTTAGTCCCAACAATGTACTAAGGAAATTAAATTGCTGGATATTACTATCCAACAGGAATCACTAGTAAACTTGTTTATCTTGCATGATATTTTGTATTTTTAGGTACACCTAATTAAACTGACAGTGCATATGACACGTGTTTACCAAGGTCACGCACATTATACGCACGTTATACGCACATATTTATCTATCTATATACTCATCTGTATTATATTTTTATATATAATATATAATACTTGAAACTACGTGTTATGATGTATAATGGAATATGGTATACCCTGATTTTGGTTGGAAGAATAGTAGAGGAAATACAAACATATTTATTTGCGGTCAACATTGATAATATTTTAGTATACAATTTGTGTTATTTTATAGGTATTGATAATATCTATTAAAAGTGACAGCTTCAGATAACATGACTTGATGTATGAATATATTAAAATTGTTTTAGTAACTTTAGTAACCTACTTATACTGTTCTTCCTACCAAAATCATACTATAGAAAGGAACGTCTGAAAGATCTTGTTTCCTATCAAAATCCTACTACTATATATAGCAGAATTCTGACAGGGGAAAATGACTTTCCGAATACCTTTCTTACAATGAACAGTTTTTTTTTGCTCACTTCAGTGGTCGCATGGTCTAAGGCGTCACTCTTGCCATAGACTGCTATGACGAGGAGATTGTGGTTCGATCCAGGCCTGGTGTATTGAGGGTGATTTTCTCTAAATGGTTTCCCACTCTCTCCACACAAATGAGGGTACACTTTCTCTAAATTCAACCCTCCCTATTCCTAGCTCATTAGCATGGTGCTTAAAAAAGGTTTTTTTACATAGTTACGTTTTAACACGGAGTTTTGAGTATTATATTAATGATAGGCTTATACATAACTGAATACAAAGAGCCCCCAAAAAGATATGAAGATAGGGCCCCCCAAGCCATAAATATATAGTTGTAAAAATGTAAAACAATCGCGTCTTACTACCCATCCGGGCTATCGGCATATTATTTTGGTATGGATAAGTAATGTAGAATTTAGAGGAAGTGTACACACATTTGTGGGGAGAGATAATGAGAAACTATTTAACGTAAGATCCACCTTAGTACGTCCGACTGGAGTTTAAACGACATTTCCATCACTGACGAACCAGACAAAACGAGACTTCTGTATTTATATTCTAGTCTCAGGTGTCAACCAATCTACCGGTATACGAATAAAAACGTTTCGGGTCGTAAAGGGGATTGGATGGATCTAAAGACCTTATTCTTTTGTCCACTAGTCCATCTGTGAAAGTAATGATGATAATAATATAAATTCAGAGGTAGACTGCTGGGTTAAAAGTGGATATTGACATGCATTAATGAATAACACCGTATCCGTGTTTCAGAGGTATCTGAAGTGGTGTAGTGAGGTACTATTATTAGTAGTAGTAGTACTTGTTGTTGTAAACTTAATTCAGAGGCCATTTCAGATACATTATCGATAATAAAGTCACTATTGTCCACTTAAAGCATAATCTTGTACTTTCTATTGACACGAGGAAAAAACCTTCTAAATTGTAAGACCATAGTTGGGAGTCTATTTTCTAAATATTTAAGTTTGTAAAAACACCCCCGCTACTTGTAAGATTACAAAGCTAGTTACAGTCAGTATTCGCTAGAGAAATTATATTCTATTTTTTACTTAAGAATTTGTTTATAAACAACATCAAGAAACAATAAACGGGAAGGCTCTACATTTTCCATAGTTCATTTTCTGAAATGGTGTATTCTGGGCACTCTCAGACTCACTCATTGAAGGTTTTTAACATCACCATCATGAACAGCTTCCAGGAACTGACTGGGTCTGTTTGGCACATGAGTCTCTCCACCTCCTCCTTTCCTCTCCCTACCTCTCTCACCACCTTGGTCCATTCCTCTCTTCTCTCCTCCTTACTCCCTTCAGACATATGTCCCTTAGTCTTCCTCTCGGCCTTCTCTCATTTCTCATGAATAAAATGTAATAACAATGATCGTTTATAATTGAATGTATAATTATTTTAGTTTAAAATAGTTTCGGTGGCCTAAATCATACGGTCCCACCGGGATGTTTCTTAGTGTCCCAGTCCACCCCTGTTGAGATTAATAAAGATGTACTTACATTGATGCACACAAGAATAACGGCAAATATGTATATATATCGGCACTCCATGTTTGTTAACCAAGCTTGATACATTAGTGAACCATTCATGAGTGCTACTTTTATACAATAATAGTGCGTGAAAAGATCAATTATTATTATTATTATAGGAAAAATTAAATTAGCTCACCTTAGATTAGGACAAAAATATGTTTTGAAATATGTTTAAGAAGTTACAAGAGTCTGAAATTAAAGTACAATAGCCTTTTGACGCAGACGTTATTTATTTTGATTATTAAGAAGATAACAGGTTAAGTGTTATTGGGAAATACACTTAAGATCCAATATTATGATTGATACTGTAATAGCTCGATACAAAATCACAAACAAACCACTTGATCCACTCTGGTGATCACGGCAGACCCTCTGCGTGGGAAGTAAGTGCCCGAGGCAGCCTTGAAAGAAGAG